>ML330099.1:0-31618 GCA_005239505.1 Nicotiana paniculata | reverse complement strand
CTTTTTAATAACTTTAATCTCTGTCATTTCAATTGACAACTTAATATTTCAGGCCAGTAATCATGCAAAAATTATAGCAACTACGCAGTAAATATCATGTGCAAGCAATGACGAGGGTCGAATGGCACGGACCAACAATAATAAACTGTGCACTGCCGAAAGGTCGACCGGCTTGAACCATAGATGCATCTATCTGCCCCGCTTGCAAATTGATCATGCGACGTCGTTATACATACAAATAATAAGGCTAGCCTGCTCGCGAATCACACCTGCGACTCAGGTGCTCATATGTACACATATCCACATAATAAATTCTTATTTTTATCAAGAAGCAGTTTTTCTCAGGAAAGTGGTAAAAATCCTTCTTAAAGGAACATGAAATATAGTTTTAAAATTTTTGTTTTGAAACCCATTTGTCAAGTTTAGTGATATTCCATAATACAACCCTACAGGTACACAATTATCCACAGAGGAATCAATTTTCTTTCTAGATGATTAGGAAAATAAACTCTAGTCTTCTTTAGTTATAAAATTATGATTTCGATTATATTAGCAGTTTAATATTACAGGCAGGATTACCGGTACAACACGTAAGGCATGCTAGTGGGTCCTGGACTACCCGGACATGGCATAATAGTAGCTACGCACGGAATCTCGTCACCTCGTGCATATGTATCCCCCGAATATAATAGCATATACTTAATTAATTCACCTATGGGGACAATTCTCCCTCACAAAGTTAGAAAGGAGACTTACCTCGCTCCGAGATTCCATAACCGGCCTCCAAGCCCTTCCAATGACTCCAAACGGACACACAACGCCCCAAAACTATCCAACAACGACAACCCAATGAAAATATACTCTAATATTGCAACAAATTCCAAATTATATAATTTCCCAACCCCGCTTAGTGAAATGACAAAAATTCCCTCGGGCCTACGTGCCCGAAAATCCAAAATTTCTCGAAGATATATTCTACCCATAGCCTTACTAACTCAAATATTCATGCTCAATTCGTGGCTAAAAATCCAAATTACCTTTTCTAGGTCTTTCCTAAAAAATATCAATTCTCCTACTAATTTCCATGCCTAATCCATGCATATAATCTTTATTTAACTTAGAAGCATGAAGGAGTTACTTACCTTGACATTGCATGAATAAATCCTCTCTTTGAAGCCTCCCAAGATCGCCTAAGCCATAGAAGACGTGAAGAAAATGAACCAAGAATCCTTGTTTTAAAACATTCTGCCCAGGCCAATCTTTGCACCTGCGATCCCCTTGTCGCACCTACGCTTCCGCATGTGCGCCCAAATCTCCTGCACCTGCAGCGTTCTTGGCTCCAACCCAAATTTTGCACCTGCGGCCAAAGCCTCGCAGGTGCGGTTACACCAGATGACAGCAACCTTCAGCTTTCCTCAACTCCCAAACTTGATCCGTTAACCACCCGGAATCCACCCGAGGCCCTAGGGACCCTGTCCAATTATACCAACCTATTCCAAAACATAATGCGGACTTGCTCGAGACCTCAAATCACATCAAACAACATCGAAACCACAAATCGCACCAAAATCCCAACTTTATGAACTTAGAAATTTCCAATTTCTACATCTGATGCCGAAACCTATCAAATCACGTCCGATTGACCCCAAATTTTGCACACAAGTCATATTCGACATTACGGACCCACTCTAAATTCCGGAATCGCATTCCGATCTCGATATCAAAACTTTCACTTCCGGTCGGATTTCCCAAAAACCTTCAAATTTGTATCTTTAGCCAAATGACTTCAAAATGACCTACAGACATCCAAAATTCACTTCTGATCGCGCTCCCAACTCCAGAATCACCACACGAACCTATTCCCAGACTCGGAATCCCAAACGGACATCAACCTCACTGATATGCACTTCAAGCCCAAATTCATGAAATCCTTCAAAAATGCTAACTTCCACAATATACGCCAAAACGCTCCGGGTTATCCAAAACTTGATCCTTATGCCCAAGTCCGAAATCATCATACGAACCTGCAGGAACCTTCAAATCCTGATTCGGAGGTCGTTTACTCAAAATTCCAATCTTAGTTGATTCTTCCAACTTAAGGATTCTGAAATGAGAATTTTCTTTCCAAATCGACTCTAAACTTACCGAAATTCAATTCCGACCACGCCCGCGGGTCATAATACCTTAAACGAAGATGCTCACGGCCTCAAACGGCTGCACAACGCGCTAGAGCTCAGAACGACCGGTCGGGTCGTTACATACCCCAGAGTCTGGTGTCACAATTCATGAACTATTAAAGAATACTACAAATCCTGAGTTGAAAGAAATAGCGTAATTGTTCTGAATATAATAAAACAGCGTTTATGAAAATAGGAGAAGACTCTCGGTATCTGCGATCGCCGGCAGATATACCTCGTGTCTCCGAATGAATGGATGGCTGCTCTAAAAATCTTTACTACTGGCTAGTACCTGGATCTGCACAAAAGAGTGCAGAGTGTAGTATCAGTCAACCGACCCCATGTACTGAGTAAGTGTCGAGCCTAACCTCGATAAAGTAGTGACGAGGCTATGGCGGGGCATTAATAATATGACCTGTGACAATAATATATATAACAAAGCAAGAAAGAAATCTAAAACAATTAAATAATAACAACTACAACAACAATTTAAATTAACTCAGTCACCTCTTTCCAGGTCTCAGCTATAACCAATCCTCAAATCAATTTCCACACTTTGCTTTACTTTAAAAATTACCACATGTACAAGATATGAGAAAGACGGTAGAGTAAAACAAGAACTCCCAAACATTTATAATTAAAACAGTAAAACATAATTATTCACCCTTATCACAAGTAATTTCTCCACCCTTATCACAATCAATTATTCACCCTTATCCAAATCAATTATTCACCCTTATCACAATCAATTATCCACCTTTATCACAATCAATTATCCATTCAAGTCGAGCCTTTCACAACACCTTTATTTCAACAATTTTAAACAGGAGACTAAATTTCTCATAAACTCATCGAATATTATCACAACAACAAGAATCAACAGGAGCATAATCATATACATATCTCCTGAAATAGTGCAAAGCTGCTCAACATTTCTGTGCCCCAAGGGAACCAAATACACAACCAATACTCTTCTGAAATAACCAAAATAATATTTAATAGCAAAGTAATAAAGCCTTGTGGTCATGGAAACAGTAATTAACAAAGAACAATTAATATCGGGATCAATTTTGGAAACGGGGGAGAGATCATATTTAACAGACAATTTGGTGGTGCATAGATACTCGCAGCCTCACCTATACACCACACACATGTTAATTCACATAACAAATAAATTAGGGATACATATTCCCGCAAGTCAAGGTTAAACCAAGCACTTACCTCAATTTCGCAGGCCACTCACTGCTCAATTACAGCTTTTCCTTTAGAATCTTGCTCTAACTTGCTCGAATCTAATCATAATTAATTCAACATCATTAATTAAGGCTAAAGGAACTAACTTTATTGAAAATTATAATTTTTTCTAAGTTTTCTTTAAAAGGGTGAAAACCCGACCCCGAGCCCGCTTGATCTAAACTCGGGGTTCGGACCAAATTACGTTTACCCATTCATCCACGAACCCAAATATACAATTAGTTTCCGACCCCAATTCAAGGTAAAGATTCGATTTTTATAAAATTTCCAAATTCTACCCAAACCCTCAATTTTTACCATGAAAACTCTTAGTTTTTTATTTAAAAGTGATGAAAAACAATGAGTAATTGAAAGAGTAAAGTTTAGAATTTATTACCTATGACTTGGGAGATGATATTTGGTGAAAAATTCGTTCCTAGGGCTGTGGGGTTCCAAAATTTGAAGAAGAAGAAGTTTGCTCGTTTTTTATATATTTTTCTGTCAGCTATTCTGCCTCGTTTATCATGCCAAACGATCCCAAAACTCGATTTTTATGTCTACATTGGATTCTTTGTGAAATTTTAGTCAAGTTAGGCTTTTGAATCACTCAATTTGACCTTATAATGAAGGAAATATGTAGGTTTTAATATTTGCAAATAGTCCAGATTTTTAATACGCCGTCAGTGGCAATTTCTTAATTAATCTGAAAAATCTGGCAACCTTAGTAAAATGACCATAAAATCCTCATACGATATCCAAATTCGATGATTCGTTTTGCTATGGGTCCGTAATTACGATACGGATCTAATACGTCATTCAAAACAGAAATCGGAGCTCATTTGTTTGATATGATATCATTTATGCTTGAAGAAACGACGTCGAAGCATAAAAAAGAACGAGCGCAACACAACCCAAACCTATTCGAAACTCATCCGAGCCCTCGGGGCTTAAACCAAACATAAACACAAGTCTAAAAGCATTATAAGGACTTGCTCGTGCGCTCAAATCATGAAAATAACATGCAAAACTATGAATTAAACCTCAAAACTCATCATTTTCATCAAGAACACTTAAAGTTCATAACTTTTCAATTGGATGTCCATATCACGTCAAACGAACTTCGTTTTCACCAAATTTCACAATTAACCTTTAAATATCATAAAAAATCTGTACCGAGCTCCGGAACCAAAATACGGGCCCGATACCAACGATTTCACACATTAATTCCTTTTTTTATTTCATAAATATTTCAGCAAAATAATTTCTTTCAAAAATTGATTTCTAAGGCTTGGGACCTCGGAATTCATTTCCGGGCATACTCTCGGGTCCCATATTTTACTGCGTACCTCCCGGGATCGTCGGAACACAGATCCGGGTCCGTTTCCTCAAAATGTTGACCAAAGTAAACAATAATCAAATTTAAATTCTAGAAATCACTATTTCTCATATTTTCACATAAAAGCTTTCCGGTTTCACGCGCGGACTGCGCATGCAAATCGAGGTATTTAAATTAATCTTTTTAGGGCTATTAAGCCTAGAACATATTCTAAATTCATAGAATGACCCCTTGGATCATCACACCTTCCGACAACTCAAATTGATGCACAACGCTCCGAAACTAGTCAATAATTATGCAAACCCATAAATGTATACTCAATTACTCATAACAATTCAATTTATAACAACTTCTAACCCCAATCGCAAACTCGATAAAAATCACCCTCAGGCCCACGTGCTCGAATTCCGAAATTTTTCGAAGATAAAGTTTACCCATAATCTCAGGAACTCAAATATATAATTTATTCCAAATATCATGCCCAATCTCGTGGTCAAAATCCAACAATATAAATTTCTAGGTTTCCTACCAAAAATCCACAATTTCCCCTAATTCCCATATTCTAATCCATATATGCTCATATATTTAACTCAAAAATTAGTATAAACCACTTACCTCGTGCTTGGTGATAAAATAGCACTCCAAAGTTGCTCCAAATTCGGCTCCCAAGGAGGAAATGTGGTGAAAATTAGCCAAACCCTTATTTTAAAATAACACACTGCCCAGACCCGACCTCCGCACCTGCGGTCGAACTGCCACATTTGTAGCCTCGCAGGTGCGGCAAAAACCCTGCGCATGCGCATCCCCTCCGCCTAGCAAGACTCCGCACCCGCGCTTTCCTTCTCTGCATCTGCGCCTTCGCAGGTGTGGACCTGCCCTCGCACCTGCGCCCCCAAACTCTTCTCTCACCCCACCTACAACCACTGGTTCGCACTCGCGACCTCGCACCTGCGGCCCCTTTTGCGCAGGTTCGATCACACCAGATAACAGCTGACTCATCCTTCCTCCCAAGTCCAAACTCGATCCATTAACCACCCGGAATCAACCCGAGGCCCCGGGGACCCCGTCCAATCACACCAACCACTTCCAAAATATAATGCGGACCTGCTTGAGGCCTCAAATCACATCAAACAATGTGAAAACCATGAATCGCGCTCAAATTCAAGCATAATGAACTTTAGAATTTCCAACGTCGACATTCGATGTCGAAACCTATCAAATCACATCCAACTGACCCCGAATTTTGCACAAAAGTCATATTTAACATTACGATCCTACTCCAACTTCCAGAATTGGAATCCGACCCCGATATCAAAAAGTCCACTTCTGGTCAAACTTCTCAAAAACCTTCAAATTTATAACTTTCGCCAATTGACCCCGAAATGACCTACGGACCTCCGAATTCACTTTCGATCACGCTCCCAATACCAAAATCACCATACGGAGCTATTCCAAGACTCAAAATCCTAAACAGACATAGATAACATTGAAAATGCACCTCAACCCAAATTTATGAATTCTTCCAAAATTCCAACTTCCACAATAGATGCCGAAATGCTCCCGGGTCATCCAAAATCCGATCCAAACATACGACCAAGTCCGAAATCATCATACGAACCTACTTGAACCTTCAATTCCCGATTCCGAGGTCGTTTACTCAAAAATCCAACCTTAATCAATTCGTCCAACTTAAAGCTTCTGAAACGAGAATTATCTTTCCGAATCAACACCAAAACTCCCGAAATTCAATTCTGACCATACGTACAAGTCATAATACCTGAGGTGAAGCGGCTCATGGCCTCAAACTGCCGAACGACGCGCTAGATCTCAAAACGACCGGTCGGGTCGTTACATCATATTTCTAAATAAGCATTTTTTCTGACAAATTTTTTTTTTGATTTCCAATAAGCTTGGCCAAACAAGCTCTTATTATTGTTTGGTACAAAAACAATTTGTATAAGAAAAAAAGATGATTGAAAATCTGTTCCATTTAAGCAAACGCCTTGGTTTAATTAGGGCTAAGTTTTAGAATTTCCAAACGTGGGATGAAGGGAAAAAACTAAAGTTACTAAATGGCCAGTGTATACTAAAAGTTCAAAAACCATATTGCACTTAAATCTTCGAAATTAAAGATCGTGTTATGAAACAATAAAAGAAGAAGAAGAATGTTGCAGAGAATAGTAGAGAGAGAATTTTTATTGATTTTGAGATCAATTATAATGGAATAGAACCCCTCTATTTAAAAGGAAAAAGTGACTTAGCCACCAAGTAACAAACCTTAAAATCTCTCTAAATATAGACATTCACCTTACCTTAAATAGAATTCTATTTATAACACTCCCCTTTGAATGTCTATTCAATAGATAATGTGCCTCGTTAAAACCTTAATTAAAATAAAACCCAATAGGAAAAAAATTATAGATAAGGAAAAAGAGTATACATGTATAGAAACACGCCTTTTGGTTGCCTTGTTAAAAACCTTGCAAGGAAAACCAAGTGAGACAAAACCTTGTAAGGAAAAAATAATACAACATGTATTAACGCCCCCTTATGAGAGAATCAATTCACATCCTTGGGCCTTCGCATCCCGATTTTGTACAATAGCTTTTTGAAGGTTGACATCGGTAGAGATTTGGTGAATAAATCATCCATATTAACTTCAATGAATATGTTGCACCTTGAAAATTCTCGTTATCACATTATCATGCTTATAATTATAGGAAGATAGAAATATGCACAAATTGTACTTAGGATGTAGTACTTCATGACCAAGAATTTTATATGCTTTAAGCAATTTAAATTCTTCATAGATTGTCATATAAGTTAAATCATATAAGCCATATGAATGGACTTTAGATGCATATCAAGTTTTTATGTCATGCTAGACATATAATATAGATAAAGGCAATTGCACACAACATTGACTTCATACTTTCAAGTGTTTGAACTGCAAGTCCAAAACTACATGTCTTTCATGTGAAACCAATTCTACTCGAATTTGTCTCTTCCATTTGGCTAATATTTTTGTGTTTGTATTCGACAGACTTAAGATCCTCATCTATACTTAGCACTATCATAGATGTCGACAACGAACATTTTATATCGGTTCCAATATTTTTTCATAAAGACATAACATAGAGATCTCTTCATTCATATTTTCAAGTACCTGAACCTCTCCTGAGATTTTATGAAGTGTTATGTCATGTGATCTTCTATATCACTTGCCTCCTTATTATGATCATTTTGATCATTTGCTCATTTTCTTTATCAAGAATTCTATTTGAAACTGATTTGTCTATATACTTTAACCGTACCATAGACTTTGTCCTTCTAGGACTTATTCTAATATGAGCATTTTCAATGAGAATATAGTTACTTCTCTGGGTTAGCAAATGCGTCTGGCATGCTTTGCATTATATTACAGATGAATTATCTTTTTATGAACTTCAAGCTCATATTATCTTCAAGGATCTAGATGTATAAATGATAATTCGTTCCACGTAACTTTTTCTCAACTGTTTATTTTGTCTCCTCCTCATGTTAGAAAAACTAACTTTATTCCTCAATTTTGGGAACTCATCTTTGTGCATTATGGTGTTAATCAAAATATACACCGCACATCAATAATAATAATAAGATAAAATTATTTGGTTCCTGCCCCTGAACCACTTGTGAGGGGAGAATGTAATATACTTTCGTATATAATGTATATCAAACTGATATAAATAACTTTATTCTCATAAGCAATAGTTTAACTATTAAGTGTAGGCACTTAATAAATCATTTTGCTAAACTAGTTGTGATGTAAACCAATTTATCAAGATAAACTATCTTGAATAGAAAATCTGAAAATTATGCTCTAAATTTAATTATTGAGCAGTTACCTCGCAAACACCAGGTTGCAGGTTAATAATAATCGCACATGCAACCATCTCATAGATGCATCTTATGTGATATATATGGAAGGTGAATGGGCTCATATTCACCTTTGATGTTTCCAGCATTCATGAGATTCAATCCCAATTTTAGTTGATTTATTAATTAATAAGAACAAACAACATAATAGAATTTATTAAGTACTTTCTAGTTCTTTAATATTTACTCATGTGCATTCTTTTTTATTTTTGCACATCATACTTAGATTGATATGGCTAAACCAATTATGCCAACTGAATAAATTATCAATATTGATAAACTTCAGATTTACATCATGACGTGTGCAATTATCAATAAACCCCAAGTTTATTATGATATGGATTTTTATATCAATAAACTTCTACTTTATTGTGGCATTCTTTTGTTTGTGTTGTACAAACTCGAGAATAAAGCGGGTAGATTTTTACATACATATTACCCCGCTATAAGTTGTAGTAATAAAAAATATTAAATCTTTCTTTTATTTATAGTCTCAATATATTCAATCGATTTCGCTATACTTTGGAAACTGAATAAGTTTCTTTGAGACTTACTACAACACAATACCTTATTGGTAATCAATTGTTTTTCTCCAAAATAGTATAATTGGATCTTCCAGAGTTCTCAATTAATTTTGTACTATCACATATTCATCAACATCCATATGGTGAATATCTCTTTTAAAGAGAAAGTTATACCATTATGGTTATGGTCAAAATTATATGCAATATATTTTTCTTACATTAATCTTTAATAATCACATTGCCAAAATATTTTGGCGTGCAATAGGTACGTGACCAATGACCATTCATGCCATATAATGACACTATTTTCTTATGTCATCTCAAACTTCCTTTTAAAGGTGAGTGTGGTATATTCACTACCACTAGCACGTTCATATTCTTCCAAGAATGAATATGTATTCATAAATCAGATGTTGTCACATTCACATCATAAATGGACCATAATCATTTATATGTGCTTTATAAAATCTCATGTCAAATCGATGACAACTATTACTTTCACAGAGTGAAGGATTATTTTGAGAATCCTTATTATTCTCATTATAATAATAATGACGATTATAATTTCGTCTATTTCCACGTCCACATCCATTGATACCTTCACGGTAATAATTTTATCTTTTTTCAGACTTGTCACATATTGCTATTACATTCTCTTGAGGGAATGAGAATCAAGCAAATTCAATGGGATGGTTTTCACTTCTTGTGCTCACGATCATACATGACTTTGATCATGGCAAGACATAAAAATTTTACCACTTCGAGTGGTTATAATTTCTTACTAACTCCACTAGAGTTATAATCAAAATTTATTGTCTTTGCTTGTATTTAAAACCAAATTATAGAATAAAGGAGAAAAATACTGTAAAATACATACCTTAAATCCAGAATTTAATCATAAAGGAAGTTCATGAAACAATTGACAATCATTATGCTCAATCACAAAGCTTCTACTCAATTGATTAGAGTCTCATGCTGATAACGTGTTATGAAATAATAAAAGAAGAAGAACAATATTGCAGAGAAAGAGAGAGAAGGAATTCTTATTGATTTGTGATCAATTACAATAGAATAGAACCTCCCTATTTATAAGGGAAAAGTGACTTAGTCACCAAGAAACAAACCTTAAAATCTCTCTAAAATATAAACATTCACCTTAAATAGAATTCTATTTATAACAGACCGTTTGAATAAACTGAGAAGAAATAGTTTATGAACATTAAGCTAACGTTTGGATATAGATTTATTTGAAAATAAAAAATAAAAATAAAAAATTGAAATTGTGTTGAAAAATAATCTTTGAAAATTGAAGTTGTGTTTGGATATACATTTAAAAAAAACTTAAAATTTTTTAAGTGGAAGTAAAAATTTCATCCAAAAATTGTCCTAAACAAGTTCTTGAAAATTTGATTTTTTTTCCAAAAACTGATCATATTTCATGAATAAACAGTATTTTCAAAAACAAATTGAAGAAAAGGTAGCCACAATCTATGCCTAAACGGGAACTAAGTGATAATGAATTTTAGGTGCTGAAGTTGATAATAAGCCATTGAAATATTTGAGAAAAGAAGTGTTGGTAAGTATAATTTTATGTTATAACTCAAATTATAGCATTAAATTAAATTAATATAATGGAAATTAAATTCATAAAACAAACTGGACTATATTTTAAATTAAATATATTTTGGTCCAAGTAAATATCATGGGCTAATATAATTGGATCAATTACCCAATATATATGGATTAAATAAATCAGGTTTAATCCAATGGGTTAGCACATTTAGTTGTGTTACAGATGATGAGCCCACTTCATTAAGCCCAAGATGCCATCTTCCTAGAGGTCCAGCTTGGTGCCATGTGTCAAATGACGTGGCGCGCCAAGTCAAACAAAAGACCAAATAGGATCGTGCCACGTATCAGAATGACAAGGCATGCCAAGTCAAATTAAATAGCCTATGAAACTGCGCCACATGTGCAAGTGACATGTTCTGGCCAATCAAATGTGGCCTTGTCACACTTCAATTTGATTGGTCGAAAAGAGTTTGTTCTTATCATAACCCTTCCCTCCCATAACTATAAATATGGGTCGTCGTAACTCAGAAAAGAAACCAGAAGTTATAACAAGAAGCAAGAAAGAGCTCGTGGATCAAACGCTGCAAATTTCTCCACAAATCAATATAATACAATATTCACAATATAGTATTTGGTTTGCTCGCGACTTTTTTTTCAGTCTATGGAACCGATAAGTTTGGCCGGAGAAAATTGTTCTTTTACGGTGGCATCTTTATATGTTTATTCCAAACTGCACTGGCAGCTCTTATTGGGGCAAAATTTGCAACAACAGGGAATTCCGGAGTTTTGCCTCATTGGTATGCTGCTCTAGTGGTTTTATGCATATACGTATTCGTGGCTAACTTTGCATATTCATGGGGTCCGTTAGGATGGTTGGTTCCGAGTGAGATATCTCCATTGGAAGTTCGATCTGCAGCACAATGCGTTACTGTCTCCATGAACATGTTTTTCACTTTTCTAGTGGCTCAAATTTTCTTGAAGATGCTTTGTGGGATGAAGTTTGGTTTTTTCATATTCTTCGTGGCCTTTGTGTTTATAATGACTGTGTTTATCTACTTGTACGTGACCGAAACCAAGAACATACCTATTGAAGAGATGTGTCAAATTTGGAGAGAGCATTGGTTCTGGAAGAAGTTCGTAGATGAAGATGGAGAATCAAAGCCACAAGGGAATGGAACAAAGCTTAGAATGGAAGTAGTCTGAGTCTGAGTTTGGATTACTGTTTTTAGAGTATCTGTTTTCTCTTTTTAGTGCTTTGGAGCTTTTGGTTCAATTGACTTTGTAACTACTGTCTACTTACAGTTTTTACTTAATGGCATTGTTTTTCCTTTTTTATTCAATATATTCTTGTTTTCCATATTTTATCATTCTTTCTGCTGAGAAGCAGAGTGGTCATTAATAGATAGTCGAAATAACTCAAAATTGACCAAAGCTCTTAGCTTCTCTTCACAGGCAGAGACTTGTATATTTGCTAATAGGAAAGAAAACCACATATACATATGGATTCAAACTGATGGGCTGATGTTGTGAATAATAGAATAATATATGATGATGCTAAACTACAAAGGTTACACCAGAAGAAGGCAGTGGTATGATACTATCCATTTCTCAAAAGAGTGTTTAATTTGTCTGACTTGTATAGATATTAGACAAGTACCACATAGAACCATATAAAGATTGAGGGGGAAAGACAAGAAAAATGAGGCTGCAAAAGATAGCAAAGAAAAGAAGGAGAAAAGGTACCCCTCCGATTTATGTGGCACTATTTGGATTTCGAGAGTCAAACAAATTTTTTTTACCGTAATTTTTTCATAAGTCTTTGAGATATTTCGAATGGTTAATTACTATGACTTATAGTACTTCTATGTAGTTCCAATTATGTGAATTTTTATTTCAAATTCAATAAAGATTTCATAGCCGAATTCACTCAAAATTAAAAAGTTTCACTTTCAAAATCTGAGTGACTGTCACATAAATTTAGATGGAGAGAATAACACATACATGTATTAAGCCCTTTATACAATTAGTTGTGTGTTTGATGTCAAGGTTCGGATCCTCAGCCTGCTGATCTGCTGACAAATCCACTATGTCCTCTGCAACAAAATCCTTATTTGCTTCCTTTTTAGCCTCGTGACCGAAAAGTACAATGTTGTGAAATTTATCGAGACGTTTATACAACTGTTTCACTTTTTTCAGATATATAGCCTTGTAGATCGAAAAAACCAAGCCATGGTGTCCAATTACCAAGATTAACCACTACATTAAGGTAAAACCATTTTAAGGTCATCTCCGGCCTTTATCCCTATTTTGATCCCTAAAATAGATAACTTACTTCAATCATTTTCTCATTTTTCCTTCCAAAAGAGAATATTTTTTTTTTATATTCTTCTCTTCCTTCTATATTATATTATTATCTTTCATTTTAATTTTAATTTTTTAAATTCGATTAAATAAATTCCACCTTTTATTTTCATTAATTTGTAATTTTCATTAAAATAATTTCAGAAAATTTTAAATAATATAATTTGTATACACTTATTATAGATTAACTAATAATTCAAATAAAAGTGAAATCATTATGGGCTATAATGAAAGATTTTGAGAAGTTTAACGATGGCGATTTTGGAAGGAAAAAACCAAGAAAGCAAGGCCATGCTAATATATCATCGGACTCTGAGAATCCTACCTCTGATTCACCCTATCTATCATCTCCTAGCTTATCATCATTTTCACTAAATTTAAATGAGGATGTTGCAGGTGATTCCACATCATCACAACGGCCTAGTGGGGTGAAGAAAGAAAAAATGAAGAGAAAAATTGAAGAAGATTATATGAAGACAATCCAATCAGAAAATAATCGGATAGTTGAGGCGATGAATAATGCAATCGAGGCAAAAAAAGAAGTTATGGTTGTTCAAAAAGAAAAGCTAAGATTAAAAGAAATGAAAGAAGAAAATAAAGTTTTAATGATGGATGTGGATTCTATTGTCGATCCGCTTGCCGTGAATTTATGCGACAAGAACAACAACAAATAATATATATAAAAGAAGTCAACAATATCCACACTTACAATCACAACAATCCTCGGCCCCATTCACTCAATACTATAATGATTTTGGTGTACCTGGAAACGACATACCTCCCTACTAAGTTATTATGCTATTTACCGTTGTTCAAATTTTTATGTATTTTAATTTAATGTATTTTCAATTTTCATGTATTTTCGATTTTAATGTATTTTCATTTAATGTATTTTCAATTTTCACTTTTCACTTTTCACTTTTCACTTTTCACTTTTCAATTTTCAATTTTAACAACATCTAATATTTTATATTTTCACCATTCATTTTTTGAGATGATCACATATTTTTTGTACAATTATAACTTATAATAAAATTAACTTACAATTTTACATAAAAATAATAAATGCACAAAAATTAATTTATCAAAATTAAGATGTAAATTAATATTATAAAGATATTACATAAACATAATTAGGTATATGTAAAGAGATAAATTAAAAGAGTTAAATAATAAAATATGCATGAATAGTAATGCGGGAGATGAATAGTATACCCCATATTTGAGGGAACACTATTCATCCTCCATTTTGGAGGCAAAAATGGGGAGGGTTGGAGCTTCTTTTTGACAAAAATTATCCCAGAAAAATGGGGGAGTGTTGGAGATGGCCTAAGCATATCATACAATGTTTTTTCTAATGATACTATAAATTTTCTTATTAAAGTACTTGTCACTCAGCACCATTCTACCTATAGAAAAAAGACTATGACGCAACAAATATTCCCTTTAGTGTAATTGGCTTCCCTGAGAGATCTACAAGTCTAGAAATCATAGCATTCCTTTCTTCAATACGAATCCAGCTTCTTCAATAAGAAAATTTAAGCTAGAGTACTTACTAGAAGCAGTCTGAGGGCGCGATGAAAAGATGGTGTCATGAGTGTTTTCAAGATTTGTTTTGCCTTTTCTGGGGAGAATGCTACCACAACGGGGCGCGAACCGAATTTCAGAAACATTAGATCTCCATATTCTTGGGATAATTATTTGTGTAGACATTGGTGAGAAAGAACCAAGTTGATGCAAATTGCCAATAATAGGCCATAGTTTTGGACCTTGAGGAGGCTTTCAATGAGAGCTTAATGTTGGAAAAGGAAAATCACTTATGTCGTAGGAAAGGAATTCGGAGGTGAATTCTTCCGCTTGACTCATACTACCTTTTCTCCTTTGAATATAAACATATCTTTTGTCATCTTTCTTTGACTTTTCCTTCTTTCTTTTACATGTGGGAGGTTTTCTTTTCCATCACTTAATGCTACTACGAAAGTATGAATGAGGCTGGCAGGTGGGCCGGGTCTGACCCGAGACCGGATCGGGCTCGCGGCTCATGTAGGCTTGTGGGCTAAACGGGTCGGCATGTGGCGGGTCTGGTCTAAACGGGCCTGGAGCCCATATGGGGTGGGCCTGGGGGAGGGACCGTGAGCCCGGGACCGGCAAGCGGGCCTGAGCCAGTTCAAACGGGCCCAACGGTTATTTTTTATTTTAAAAAAAAATTATTTAAAAAATGGTCAACGGTCAGAATTTTAAATCTAGTCGTTGGCCCTTTAATTATACCCGTTTGGCTTTTTTTAAAATAGCCATTTGGCCCTCAAACTTTTTATAATTATACTTTTTCCCTATTCTTAACTATAAATACCCCCTCATTCTTTNTTCAAGTCTTCAACATTATACAATTTTCAAGAAGTTGTTCGTCAATTCGGTAAACTCGTTCCAACTCTTAAGTTTTAATATTATAGTTTTGTTTATTTAATTTGTTTTTCTTATAATTAATATGGACTTTTCTTTGAAAAAATTGTTTGGTGGTAAGGGAAAAGCTAAAATTGGTGAATCTAGTTGGCAAGCTACTACTACTCCCCCGGCCTCGGCTACCCAACCTAGACCTGTTACCCGTCCTCCTCCACCTGTTATTCTTGATAGTGATAACTCTTATTTTCAATTTACCGATAGTCAATTTATACATGATCTTACACCAGGTTCACAATTAAATGATGAATATATGAATTCTCTTTATGGTATTCCAGAGGAAAAGGTTGATTTAGATGAAATGCAACCGGATTTAGATGATACACCTAATAGTCATGTTGCTAACCAAACGGATGCCCCGGCTGACCCTCCTGTAGTAACCCCTACTTTTAATAGGCAACCTTCTAAACGGTCCGAAACATCTCTTTTTGGCACTTTTTTACTCAACTAAGAGATCAAAATAAGGCTAAGTATAAAACTTGTGGCGTCTTGATGTCTCATAAATTTATTGGAGACCGTGGCGGTACGGGTAGTTTGACCAGACACATAATGAAACACCTTAATGATAAAACTAGATTACTTCAAATGAAAGCTAGGCAAGAGGGGACAAGTATAGGTACCCAGGGAATTAATACTAGTACTGGTTCAAATCTAGTTCAACCTGGAATTAACACTGTTACTGGTGGCATTTTGTATTACGATCCAAATAAAGATCGTGAAGAATTGGCAAAAATGGTTACTGTTATGTGCTTTCCATATAGTTTTCCCTCTAACCCTCACTTTGTCCATTATATTAGAAGAATTTATAATCCTACTTTTAAAGGATGGTCTCGCACAACCGTAAAGGCTGATATTTATAAATATAAACATGAATATGAACAATATTTGCGTTATTTATTTACTCATATTAGTAATCGTGTTTCTATTACTACTGATATTGGTAGGAGTGGTAATGACTGTGATTATCTTACTGTTACCACTCATTGGATTGATGAGGACTGGATAATGCAAAAACGCATTATTGCTTATAGAATAATTACTTCAAGTCACACAGGTAAGTTTATTGCTAAGACAGTTGCAGATATTTGTAGATATTTTTGCATTAGAGATAAAATAATGTCAGTTTCAATGGATAATGCTTCTAATAACACTAATGCTATAGGTTTTCTTACAACTACACTAAATCCTGCATTTAGTAATATTTTTCATGTTAGATGTATTTGTCATATTTACTATTTATTCATCGGTGATAGTCTGAAAACTTTAAATGTTGAAATTGCAAAGGTTAAATTCGCTCATCATTGACTTTTTTATGCAAACCGTAGAAGTAGAGTTAGAGAATATTATAAAAATGTGATGAATTTAGCCTTAGAGAAAGAAAGGTTCCTCAACCTTGTCCGACTAGATGGAATTACTTGTATGAAAGTTTAGTTGTTGCATATGAATATAGAAACCCAATAAGTGCAACCTATAATGCTCGTGTAGGTGGTGATGATGATGATGATGATGATGATGAGCACCTTACAAATCAAGATTGGGCTAATGTTAAAACTCTTCTAGATTTTTTAGAACATTTTCATGTTGCTACAAACGAATTATCTGGGCAATATTATGCTACTATTTCTAACTGTTTAGTTTATATTTCATCACTTGCAGAATTATTTACTCAATTTTCAGAGGGTGAGATAGTTTACCAATGTGCTATTGATGATATGAAAGATAAGTTTAAAAAATATTTTTTCCCTATCCCCCCTATTTATAGTGTTGCAGCCATATTAAATCCTACCATGAAATTAGGAGGTCCTCACTATTGGTATACTCAAATTTATAACGCTTTACCACTTTCAACTAAGGAATATGATACACTTATAGATGAAAAAACCTCAATTAAAATAAATGCTCAAACAATTTATAATGCTTATCAAGTTGCATTAGATCATGCTAGACCAAATGTTCCAACTCCTACCTCGTCCAGATCGCAGTCATCTAAAAGATCTACGGGACTAAAATCACTTAGTTCTTGGACGGGGTTCAGGGGTTCTCAAGGTGATAATATTAGTGATAGTTCACAACTAAATGAGTTTAAAGTTTATTTGTCGTAGGGACTTTAAATAGAGAATCCCGACGGCACCTTCAATGTTTTGGAATGGTGGAAGGACAAAGAAAAATACTATCTGGTCCTTTCAAGGATGGCTCGAGATATCTTAAGTATTCAAGTTTCAACAGTGGCATCGGAGAGCACTTTCAGTCAAGCAAGACTTTAAATCGGTGATCATAGAGCGTCTATGAAGAAGAGCTTGGAAAAATCAGTACTCTTCAGAGATTGGATTCGTTCAGAAAGAAGAAATTTTGGACTACTTGAATCACAACCGGAGATAGACGAAGCTTATGAAGAAATTCTAGCGGAACTTGCGGAGGATGCTGCTTCGCCCGGAAGCTTCTTTTCTGCCACCACCAACGGAAACTCCTCCAAACCTTGAAGGATTTATGAAATTTGTTAGAGATAATATGTAGATTAACATGTAACTTATATTTTGGCACATCTTGATTAGTTTTTTTTCCTTTTAATGGTGGTATTAGTACCTTGTTGTGCTCATTCCATTGGGGGAGGAAGACTAATAAATATTGTCCTTTTTTTAAATGTCGTATTAATAAAAATTATAAGACATTTCCTTAAATATTTGTTTACATTTTTTTTTTTGTGTTTAAATTTGAATTACAAGACATAAGTCATAATTATATAATATAATTTACAATAAATTGCCTTAGATAATATAATATAATTACATAAAATAGCCAACGGCTATAATTTGAAAAACTAGCCGTTTGAATTTTTTAGTGCAAGTTTGAATATCTCTTTACTATTTTTGTGTTTTAAATTTTAATTACAAGATTTATGTCACAATATTTACAAGAAATTGCCTTAGGTAAAAAAATTAAAAAAAATAACCCGGATCGTTTAGCCCCGTTTGGGCCCGTGGGCCCACCCCACTTAGCCCGGGCCCATGTGTGCTTAGACCCATAACGGGCCGGTTCTACATATTAGGACCGTTTGGCCCAGGCCCGGCCCATATTACACCTTTAACTACGAACGATTAGTCTAAGATGGACCAAGTAACACTTTATTTTGGATGAAATTAAGGAGGATGACATGTAATTATATAGATGAGATCGTTCAATTTTTACGTGTATACTACTATTAGAAAATGTTGAGCAAATTGCAATAAAGAAATTTTATATACACTGGCTGCAGATCAATGAGTCGTGACAAAAAAGAGAGAGCCAAGAATTCAACGAAAATTTTACCGATATTTTTTAGCAAAATTCAGGTGGTAAATATATTGGAAATGTATAAAATTCTATGGAATGTTCTATATGTTCAGTACGTTTATTAAACCCATCTCGAAATCATATTATAATAAATTTGTGAAACACACACACTTTGCTACGTCAGCATTAGGGGTGGCAATAACTTTTTATACGGTCGAAATCGATCATATCTGATTTCACAGGCAGGGGAATTGCCTCGAAGATAAGCTCGTAAAAAATCAGGCTCGGGCTCGAAGATGGAACATCGAGCCTGGGGATCGAAGTGCTCGTTGAGATCGAGGCTAGCAACAATCGAGACCAAGCATGACTGACCTCGAGTAAGGCGTAATAACGGAATGGCGAGATATCAGTAATCGATCGAAGATCACGGCGAAAATCCCGGAGCAGATCAAATCAAAGTGGTTATTGATGTCAATCGTAGGATTTATTTCCGTTATTAGAGTTATACCTTATTTAGTATTCCTCTATTATATAAGGAGGGATCCCATTCATTTGTAAACACATTGATCATTCACTATTCACTGCTAAGAATATATACATCCGTCACTCTCTATTTTCTCTTACTTTTCATCATTATTGCTCCATTCTTATTTGCTCTTATTGCCATACCTTGAGACCATCTCGAATTGAAGTCGAGGCACTAATTGCAGACTGGTTTGATTTATTTTATTGCTCAATTTATTCATTTAACTCTTTATTTATCAATTGGTATTGGACTAAATCACGTATCCTTAAAACCACAATACAAATTTAATTGTTACTCGATTTTTAGGGTAAACGGTTTGGCGCCCACCATGGGGCTAAGAATAATAGTGATTGTACAGTACTAGTTCTGATAAACACGCTATTTTACGCTTGTTCTTGTCAAGAATTTTTGCGTTCAGGTTAAAAACATGTCAAACTCACAAAACGCATCCACATACGGTGACAATGGCCTCGGACTGCATGGGAAAATGAAAATGTGATTGCTCCAGGAATCGAGGTGCCATAGGCTAATCTCGGAGGAGCACCGACTGTCAACCTCGTCGATGTCAGTTCGCACGTTGCTCTAAATACGGACCTAGGCACGTATCTCGATGAGAGTATACGCAGAGAAGGCCGATCTGGTGGCCAAGAAACACAGGGCAGAAGAGATGAAGGAATCAGTCACCAAGTGATATTCGAGATGCTTCAGGCTCAGCAAACCGATATTGCTCAGTTGCAAAATCAACATAGAGCTCTGAATAGGGTCGAGCTGGAAATTACTCGTCGTACTGAGGCAGTACAGGAAAGGTAGAATGGTAACACATCGGGGACTGACCCTGCGGTAATGAAGATACTCGAGAAGCTCACCAAAAGAATTGAATCAAGTGAGAAGAAAATTGAAGCCAACGACAAAAAAGTGGAGACATACAACTTCTGAGTTGATCAGAAACCGGGAGCACCTCCAATCTTGAAAGGGATGGATTCGAAGAAGTTTGTACAAAACGGTTTCCTCCAAGTGCGGCTCCGAAGCCTATTCCAAAGAAGTTTCGTACGCCAGACATAGCCAAATATAATGGAACTACCGATCCCAACAAGCATATTACTTCATATACATGCGCCATCAAGGGTAACGATTTTAAAGATGATGAAAATGAATATGTGATGTTGAAAAGTGTGGAGAAACCCTTTCGAAGGAAGAAATAATTTGGTATCACAACCTGCCACCAAATTCCATCGATTCATTTGCCATGTTAGCGGATTCTTTCGGAAAGGCGCACGCCGGGGCCATAAAGGTCGCAACAAAGAAATTGGACCTTTTAAAGGTAAGACAAAAGGATAATGAAATGCTGAGGGAGTTCGTGTCCCGATTTCAAATGGAACGCGTGGATTTACCATCGGTCACAGATGATTGGGTTGTTAAATCTTTCACCCAAGAGTTGAACGAACGGAGTTCGATATCATCACGTCAGTCGAAACAAAATTTGATCGAGTATCTAGCTGTAACCTGGGCAGATGTGCACTATCGATATCAATCGAAGTTCGAGGATGACCAAATAGGAGCCCCTTCTGGTTCAGTACATCCAAACATGTCGGCACTTCAAAATCAGAGGGACGCCGATAAGGAGCCAAGGTCGAACAAAGACCGATACCAACCGTACATCGCAGATCGAAGGAATAATGGTCAGGGACGCAATTCCGCCCGGAATGATCAAAGAAGTGATCGAGGACAGAGCTCTTAGGGGCTTATGAGCAAAAGTGGTTTTGAAAAGTATACCAATCCCAGAGAGGCACCTCGGTAATCGGAATATAACTTTAGCATCGATGCATTAGGCATTGTATCGGCAATCGGAAGGATCAAAGATACTAGGTGGCCCAGACCCATACGGACCGATCCTTCCCAGGGAAACCCAAATTTGATGTGCAAGTATCATGGAATATATGGCCACAGGACCGAAGATTGCAAGTAATTAAGGGAGGAGGTAGCCCGTTTATTCAACGAGGGCCACCTTTGGGAGTTCCTCAGCAATCGAGCCAAGAATCATTTCAGGGAAAGGGACTCGAATAGGAAAAATGAACAGGAGGAACCCTAACATGTCATTCATATGATCCTCGGTGAGGTCGACATTCCACAGGGACCAGTATTCAAACGCACTAAGGTATCAATCACTAGGGAAAAGCGAACCCGAGATTATGTGCCCGAAGGCACCTTATCATTCAACGACGAAGAAGCAGAAGGCATTTCTCAGCACCACAACTATGCTCTGGTAATTTCTATCTTATTAAATAAATTTCAAGTTAAGCGTGTTTTAGTGGATCCAGGTAGATCGAAAAACATCATCCGATCAAGGGTCGTGGAGAAACTCGGCCTACAGGACCAAATTGTACCCACAACTCGGGGCCTAAATGTCTTTAATATGGCTAGTGAAACAACTAAGGGAGAGATTATCCTACCGATGAACGTGACTGGAACCATTTAAGATACAAAGTTCCATGTAATCGAGTGCGACATGAGGTACAATGCCCTGTTCGGAAGGCCTTCGATCCACAACGTGAGGGAAGTACCCTCGACCCTCCACCAGATGATTCAATTCCCGACGTCGGACGGTGTACGAGGAACAGCATGCTGCTAAGGAAATGTTTGCAGTCGAAAAGGTAACATCGATATCGGCGTTATCAACCTCGGAAAAGTCTAGCAACAAAGGTAAACTGGGAGCCAAATAGCAATCACCGCCACCAGCATCGACCGAGTCGTGGAAGCAGGAGATAGAATAAGAAGAGGAGGATTTTCTGACCCCTCAAATTTTTGTTGTTCCCGAAGATTCTGACGCCACTAAATCAACGGTCGAAGAGCTAGAACAGGTTATAATGATCGAGTAACTTCCCAAGCGAAAGGTATACCTATGAATGGGATTAAACCCCGAATTCAGGAAAAAGATTATTCAATTTCTTATTGATAACATATATTGTTTTACTTGGTCCCATTTAGACATGACAATGATCCCATGGAAGATAACAGCGCATCGACTAAGCCTGGACCCTAAGTTCATACCGATGAAGCAAAAGAGGAGGCCCCAGTCCGAGGTGAAGCATGCATTCATAAAGGACGAGGTAACCAAACTTCTCAACATAGGGTAAATTCAGGAGGTAAAATATCCAGAATGGTTAGCCAATATAGGCGTAGTCCCTAAAAAAGGGAACAAACTTAGAATGTGCGTAGACTATAAGGACTTAAACAAAGCATGTCCCAAAGATTCTTTTCCACTGCCTAATATCGATCGCATGATCGACGCCACGGCTGGCAATGAGATCCTTACTTTTCTCGATGCGTACTCCGAGTACAATCAAATTCAGATGAACCTGGAAGACCAAGAAAAGACTTCATTTATCACCAAGTACAGAATATAATGTTATAATGTAATGCGCTTCGGGATAAAAAATGTGGGAGCTACTTACCAACACCTAGTAAATAAAATGTTTGAAGAAGAAATAGGTAAGTCAATGGAAGTCTATATTTATGACATGCTAGTTAAGTCCCTGTGCGCAGCGGACCATTTAGATCATTTGCAGGGAACTTCGAGATTCTGAGGAAATATAACATGAAGCTCAACCCCGAGAATGTGCTTTCAGGGTCGATTCGGTAAGTTCCTCGGCTTCATGTGTCGAATCAGGGGATCGAGATCAACCCCAATAAATCAAGTCCATCGAAGACATCACCGTCGACAGTGTAAAAGCCGTACATAGGCTAACTGGGCGGATATCTGCCTTAGGCCAGTTCATCTCGAGGTCATTGGATTGAAGCCATGGATTTTTCTCTCTACTCAAAAAAGAAGAACGATTTCTCCTGGACACCGGAATTACAACATGCATTAGAGGAATTGAAGAGATACCTGTCGAGCCCACCGCTGCTTCACACTCCAAAGGCAGATGAGAACTTTACTTGTACTTGGAAGTATCAGAAATTGCGGTAAATGGTGTCTTGGTTCGAGAAGATCAAGGTACGCAATTCCCTATTTATTACATTAGTCTAACTTTAGGAGAAGCAGAAAATAGATATCCACACTTAGAGAAATTGGCACTTGCACTGATAAGCGCTTCTAGAAAGTTAAACCATATTTTTGGTGTCACCCCATATGCGTATTAACCACTTACCCGCTTCTTAACATTTTGCACAAGCCCGAATTGTGGAGTCGATTAGCCAAATGGGCCGTCAAACTTAGTGGGTACGATATCGAATATCAACCCCGAACGACCATAAATTCTCAAATTTTAGCGGATTTCGTGGCCGATTTCACACCAACCCTCGTACCAGAAGGCGAAAAGGAACTCGTGTGAAAATGAGGTACACCATCGGGGGTATGGACCCTTTTCACAGATGGCGCGTCGAATGTGAAGGGATCCGGACTAGGCATCATTTTGAAGCCGCCCATAGGTAACACTATTAGGCAATCTATCAAAACTTCTAGGTTGACTAACAATGAGGCCGAGTATGAGGCCATGATTACAGGTCTCGATCTAGCTAAAAGCTTAGGAGCAAAAATCATTGAAGCTATGTGTGACTCTTTACTGGTGGTGAATCAAGTAAACAAAACCTTCGAAGTTTAAGAGGATAGAATGCAAAGATATTTGGACAAGTTGCAAGTAAATTTGCACCGTTTCAAAGAATGGACTTTACAACATGTGCCTCGAGAACAAAACATTGAGGCCGATGCACTTGCAAATTTGGGGTCATCGGTCGAGGAAGATGAGATAAGCTCGGGGAATGTCGTTCAACTCTCGAGATCCGTGATCGAGAAAGGTCATGCCGAGAGAAACTCTACAAGCTTAACCTGGGATTGGAGGAATAAATATATTGAATACTTGAAAAATGGAAAGCTCTCATCGGACCCTAAAGAGTCGAGGGCCCTACGAACCAAAGTTGCTCGATTCACGTTAGCCGAAGATGGAACGTTATACAGAAGGACATTGGATGGACCACTGGAAGTATGTTTAGGACTAGGTGACACCGATTATGTTTTACGAGAGGTCCATGAAGTCATTTGTACGAACCACTCCGGTGCCGAATCACTGATTCACAAAGTCATTAGAGTAGGATACTACTGGGATAGCATGGAAAAAGAATCTAAGGAGTTTGTTCGAAAATGTGACAAATGTCAAAGGTTTGCACCGATGATCCACCAGCCCGGAGAACAACTTCACTCGATCTTATCCACATGGCCATTCATGAAATGGGGGATGGACATCATCGACCCTCTACCATCGGCCCCAGGTAAAGCTAAGTTCATCTTATTTATGACTGACTATTCTCTAAAGGGGTTGTAGCACAGGCGTTCGAGAAAGTGAGAGAGAAAGAGGTCATAGACTTCATTTGGGATCACATCGTATGTCGATTTGGGATACCTGCTGAAATAGTGTGTGACATTGGGAAATAATTTATCGGCAGCAAGGTGACGAAAATCCTCGAAGACCATAAAATAAATAGGATATTGTCAACACCATATCATCCTAGTAGGAAAGGACAGGCCGAATCGACGAATAAGACTATCATCCAAAACCTGAAGAAAAGGTTGAACAAAGCTAAAGGGAAATGGAGAGAAATTCTACCCGAGGTCCTTTGGGCATATCGAACAACATCGAAGTCCAGTACAGGGGAAACTCTATTTTCCTTAGTATATGGCTCCGAAGCCATGATTCCAGTCGAAGTCGGGGAATCCAGCACCAGGTTTCGACATACAACGGAAGAATCAAATCACGAGGCTATGAATATCAGCCTCGAATTATTAGATGAAAAATGAGAAGCTGCACTTGTTCGAATGGATGCACAAAAGCAACGAATCGAAAGATACTACAATAGGAGAACCAACCTTCGCGACCTCGGAGTTAGAGACTTAGTCCTAAGGAAAGTCACCATCAACACTCGAGATCCTAATGAAGGGAAGCTCGGCCCGAATTGGGAAGGACCATACCAAGTCCTCGACATAGTCGAAAAAGGGTCTTATAAACTCGGAGCGATGGACGGCAAACCACTGCAAAAGATTGGAACATATCACTTCTCAAACGATATTATTGCTAAGGTATAAATTTCTTCCTTATTTCATTTATATATTCGACGCTAACTTATTGCAGGAGTTCGACCAAAGACATCGAGACCTCAGGTTTTAAAGTACGTGTTGCATCTTTTTTCCTTAGATCGATTTTTATCCAAAATGGATTTTTCCGACAATGTTTTTAATGAGGAAACAACTATGTGCTACTTGAGGACAATTCAAAAGTATCCAAGGCTTCTTTGCAATCAACCTCAAATACTGGGGGGATTCACCCTCGGATGTTATATTTTCGAGAAAAGTATTTCGTGTCAAAGAGCCTCGATAGGGAACTTTTGTAATAGGCCAAATGGTCGAATGAACCGTGTCCATATAGATTAGTCGAGACCTGATGCCAAAACATGTACGCATGTATAAATTATTCAAAGAAGCATTCTTTCTTTATCAACCATCTTGTGTCTCGAAGAAAATTCTCTACTATACAAACCTCATACTTATGATTTTGTGAGAAATGGCTTAAGACACAAACTCAAATATACCTCGAACACTCGGGGACTGCCATCGAAGATCGACATATTCGAGTTACATATACTCAAATTCATAAGACCTCAAAGAGGCACCCCTCAATCTATAGGCCAAGGCCATCATTCTCGGGGACTAACATTTCGAACAAGTTCGAAATGTTATTGGGGAATAAGCCCAAGAGCCATACACAAAGGCTACGTCCAAATTAAAGGCTACGGACGAAACAAAACGGATTGGAGACGTCTGAATCCCACAATAAAAATAGGCCTTCGAATTTTTTGAAAAACCGATTAAAAAAGGCTACCTCGGCAAATAATCAAAAGTGCTTCGATAAAATCAGCCCTCGAAAAATTAAAAGGGCTTCGATAAAATCAGCCCTCGAAAAAAATCTTAAGAGGTATCAAATTATCACAAACATGATAAGGCATAAAAAGCAAATGGGTTTCAATCGAAATCAAACCCTCAAAAAAACCCAATGGGTAAAAAATACATGTTAAGGCATAAATAAATTTTTACTAAGTCTTTTAATTCGAAAAAGGGAAACAATAACCATCTTTTAGAGGTCGTATCGGCCCAATTGAAAGATCCTACGGTCCAATACACTTAGAGTTTGAGATCTTGTTCTCACTCAATTTGAACCTAAGGGTGCCACTATTCCTAGCTCAAATAAAACTAACTTGAATATAACTCGAGGATTCATCATTATTTGATATAAAACATTAATGGGTATGTTATTGTAAGTTCGGAACTTACTCGTTATTTGGTATAAAATCTTAAAGGATGTGTTACTATGAGTTCGAAACTTACTCGAACTCAGCTATAAAAACAGTGCAAATATGGCTTCGATCAAGACATCCGAGATCAAAATCTCGAACATATTATTGAGCTCGGGGACTCGCCCCCGCTTAACTAAAAAACCTAAGGGTTTGTTCTATTCTAAAGTTCGAGCCAGTGCTCACTCGATGATAGAGGTTGCAGCAACAAAATTTTCACAATGAAAAGACAAAGCAGAATTTATCACAAATCAAAACCCAAAAACAAAACGGAAAGAAAAGAAATTTTTCATATATATGAAGTATTTAAAAAGACCACATAGGGTCTTACACAGAAAATCCATAAACAAAAAGAAGAAGAAAAATCCTAAGTGCCCAGTTCACATCAGGAGTCTCTTCTTCAGAAGCTTCATCTTCATCTCCTCCTCTCTCGGAGCCACTCACAGAGTCCTCATCATCGGAAAGAAAGGCATTGTCTTTGTCCTCCAACACCTTCTCACTCTCGATATCATCCATGATATCGAAGCCACGAGCATGTACCTCCTCGAGAGTCTCTTTCCGAGACTGGCTCCTAGCATGCTCGATAGTGCAAGATAACTTAACCTCAGCAGCAATGGAAATCTCCTTTGCCCGAGTGTTAGCAGCCTCAGTGTCGACTCGGTAGGAGGCCACGAGCGCTTCCCCCTCGGATGTGGCCCTTGCAAGTTCAGCGGCCAACTTAGCCTCGATCTCTTCAATCTTCTGGGCCCGGGTCAAGCTCTCTTTCTTCACACTTTGGAGTTGACGCTCAACGGAAGATAGTAGGGCCCGAACCGCATCTTTCTCCGAGGAAAGACGGTCCATGTTCTGCTTCCACCCCAAGATCTCTACCTCCTTCATCTTGGCCTCCTCACGAAGCTGCGCAACCAATTCGGCCTTCTGCTGGGCCTGCAGAATCAAAGTTTTAGTCGCCAATGTCAAGTTAATACATAACAAGCTCCCAAAAGTTACATTATCATTCGATGAGCTCGGTCTGATCTTGATGAGATCTTGTCACCTCAGCTCGAAGGCTCCTGGTCTCCTCTTATTTTTGCACATAGAGGATTTTGAGGCCGTCTCTCTCCTCCGTGAGCTTTTTGAGATCAACCTCACTTTGGGTCAGCTCAGCCTGGTATTTGGAAGACGCCTCTCGATGGAGCACGAAGCCTGTACAGAAAGGAAGGAAGTCAGACTTAGAGAAATAAGAACAAACGCAAATATAATTACATGGGCTAAAACTTACTTGGTTCAGAAGCCGCTGGGCCTCATCAAAAATATGTGATGCATCCAGGTCGGGAACATCATCGACCCCGAGAAGCAGCTGCGGAATATATCATCTCTTTCAGGGTAGAGGCGACCTCATGGCGACATTGTCTCCGAGACCTGTATGAGATGAAATCAAGTTACAAAGAGTATTTCACATGAAAGCACCAAACATAGACAGAGGAATTTACCATGATTTTTGGCCTCCCATCGACCCTTGGCCAAATCGCGCCACGAGCGCCTAACATACGAAGAGGTTGAGGCCAGTTGTTGAACCCAACCGGAAAGGTTCGGAACTGTACCAGGAAACCAGGGGGAAGCTGCACCATAAAGAAGAATATGGATGAGAAGAGGTAAAGGAAACATAACAGGTAATCAAACGTTATCAGTGAGATTCTACTTACGCTTCATGTTCCATTCTTCAGGGAATGGCATCTTCTCGGCGGGGATCAAGTCGGAGGTCCTGACTCGAAAAAACCGGCCCATCAATCCTCGGTCCTTGTACTCTTCTATAATCGAGAACAGCACCTTCGTGGCCCGGGCGCTAAAGCCTCCCATTGACACTCTTTTTTCCCCCGCTCGTGATTGCCTTCGAACATCGAACAAATGTATCTAGACATGGGCTCACATCGGCTGGAAACCGAAGAAGGTTTTTTGGCTTTGAAGTCAGAAGTAAATTCACATGGCCCGGGGATGCACTCTTCAATACGTGGCTCCACCGGCATTTTGTCGTCGACCGGCCACGATGAGAAGGACTTTTCTTTTTGGGGGACAGTCTTTGATGTTTTTCCATTGCTATATGAAGTTTAAGAAAGAAAAAGGCGGAATTGATGTTTTAATGAGGGATTGGTAAACGGAAACTGGCAAAGATAATGAACTTGAAGAGAGTAGAAGAGCTTTTAGAGATTTGGAGAGATTTTGAAAGTAAAGTTTGATAAGATTATGAAGTTGATCTATTTATAATGGCCATTTTGACGGTTTGAGAGCACTGATGGCCGACCATCAACTGGCGTTAATGAATGACCTTGGAAACTGTGCAGACGCGACGCTTCAATCACTTTTGTCTCTAACATCATAAGGTTGATATCATGATCGAGGTCTCATAGAATTGAGGCTCAAATCGTTTCTTACCATTTTATTCTAAGAAACGCGGGAACTATCTATATGCAGTCGAAATCAGTCATATTTGATTTCACAGGCAGGGGGAGTTGCCTCGAAGATAAGCTCGTAAAAGATTAGGCTCGAGCTCGAAGATGGAATATTGAGCCTAGGGATCGAAGTGTTCGTTGAGATCGAGGACAACAACAATCGAGACCAAGCATGACTGACCTCGAGTAAGGCGTAATAACAGAATAGCGAGAAATCAGTAACTGGTCGAAGATCACGACGAAAATCCCGGAGCAGATCAAATCAAAGCAGTTATTGATGCCAATCGTTGAATTTATTTTCGTTATTAGAGTTGTACCTTATTTAGGATTCCTCTATTTTATAAGGAGGGATCCCATTCATTTGTAAACACATTGATCATTCACTATTCACTACTAAGAATCTATACATCTGTTATTCTCTATTTTCGCTTACTTTTCATCATTATTGCCCCATTCTTATTTGCTCTTATTGTCATACCTCGAGACCATCTCAAATTGAGGTCGAGACACTAATTGCAGACTGGTTTGATTTATTTTATTGCTCAATTTATTTATTTAACTATTTATTTATCAAATGGTATTGAATTAAATCACGTATCCTTAAAACCACAATACAAGTTTAATTGTTACTCGATTTTTAGGATAAACAAATTTTATTTTATAATAGTTTAGGGGGATAATAGGATCATCGAAAAGAAAATATGTGTAGTTGGAACTTCGGTCATAGGTTGATGGGATACTATTGCAATTTCCCTAGAATATAAAGAAGAATTTTGCATTTTCATCTTACATGTTTTATTTTAAACTTTTGAAAATGATAAACACATTCGCCAATGTACCTATATATCGCGGCTTTCACACAAAAAACACACAAATGAACAAATAGACAAGCTAAGTAACATGTGGGGAAAATAAGCACAATCGATGTTACATGAAACTATTTCGTCAATTCCTTATTATTATTATTATTATTATTATTATTATTATTATTATTATTATTATTATATAGGAGTGGGCGTAAAATTTGAAAAATCGAATTCCGAACCGAACCGAACCGAATTAAATTGGTATTTCGGTTTTGATTTTTTCAGTCTTTCGGTTTATTTCAGTACAGAAATGCGGTATTTCAGTAGTTCGGTACGGTGTATGGTATTGAGTTCCAGCCCAATAAGTCTAAGCCACACCCCAAGCCCCCTAATTCCTTAATCCCTTAGAGGCGTAGAGCTCAAGTAGACTTACGGGCAGTCCAGTATCTGACTATCTGCTCTTACTCCCTTTCCCTTTCTATTTTCTAACCTAGACTTCTCTCAAAAATTCCAACATCGATGCTGCTGCCGAAACTCCTCATATTCGTGCCCTTCTTATTAGCACCTGGGTTTACTATTTTGTGTTCCTTGTATTTTATAGGTGGATTAATTCCTTATTATTCAAATACTTACAAGTTACAAGTTAACAGATTGATTTCATAGCCTGCATAGTGCTGCATAGTGCACTATGAATTGCTAATAGACTATTTTGTCAGTGCACTATGAATTGCTAATAGACTATTTTGTTCATAATTAGTATTATGTACAATTTCTTGAAAGGATACAAAAACAAATCATGAATGCGTGTGTAGGAAGAATACGTGCTAGCAGCATCTAATCATGAACAAACAGGTTGAATTCTCAGCAGAAAAGACGTCAGGCATAATCTTGGGAGATTTGAAAGACTTTGGTATAAGAGGCGGAGCCAGGATTTCAAATTTACAGGTTCGAGATTGTAACCCTTTTAAGTTACTGGGTTCTAAGTTAATAATTTGTACATATTTAATAAAAATTGGAAGAAAAATCCCTGATTTGAACTAAAGTTACTGGGTTCGGCGAACCTGTAACCGACATTGTAGCTCCGCCTCTGTTTGGTATGATACAAAAACCGTTCCAAAACTGTACCTAACCAAATACAAAAATATCGAATCGTACCGAACTACTTTGGTACGGTATTTGACATACACAATTAATATATCGAATACCGAAGGACCGAACCGTAGTTATTAAATACCGTACCGCAGTATCGAATGCCCGCCCCTATATATATATCAAAATGAAAATATTTTGTGCGCCCGTAACATAGAAAACGCAAAGATCGGATAAGGTCCCCCTCCAGAACTTTATGAAAAGGTCTACAAATAACTCTCATTAGAACTTTGGCTCATAATCAACCTTGTCGTTACACTCATGGCTCGGGTACCCCTTTATTTTCAAACGGTTGTCATAGTGGATAAGTCATCCACTCATAAATTGAGATGTGTATTTTTATTTATAATAACACCACCCTTTTTAATTCATACCCAACAGGATTTAAATAACCTGATCCGTTACCCGACCCGAAAAAATTAACCCAGCTAAAATCTTCGTCTTCTGTTGGAGCTGCAAAGTTAGGGCGATTTGCAGTCATACCCTACATAGCAGCCACCTTTTAACCTATACCCTATTTTTAAA
>MDKI01143968.1:0-23019 GCA_005239505.1 Nicotiana paniculata | reverse complement strand
GCACCAGGATGGTCTTTTAATTTGGGTACACAAGTCCTAGACGGATCCCCAAAGTCAAATGCACGTGATGCAAACCAACATACCTCCTAGGGATCCGACATGAGGCTATGTCAGTCTAGGTTTGAACCTTGTGATATATGTTTCTAGACCTGGCTTACCTGAGCGGACAACTCGAGTCGAGGGGGGTAGTTAATAAGAAAATTTAAGTATAATTGTTATTCTAAGCTCGAATTCTGAACCCTGAATCGGAGATTCTGAATTCTATTCCCCAGCAGAGTCGTCAGAGTTGTCACACCTCTTTTTTCCTGAGGGGATAGGGAGTTTTTCCAATTTAAGTGACATTAATAGAAATGGGATTATTTACTTATTCAGAGTCACCACTTGGGATAATTATTATGGTGTCCCAAGTCATTGGTTTATTTTAAACACCAAATCGAGGAAATTGACTCTTATTTATGGTTTGCAAACACAGAAGACCGGGTAAGGATTTATGTTAACCCTGGAGTAGGTGTGAGGCACTCCCAAGTTCCGTGATTTTAGCACGGTCTCTCAACTATTAATAATTGGCCTAATTTTCTGATTCAATACATTTTTGAAACTTATTGTGCATTGTCGCTCAACTATTAATAGTTGGCCTAATTATCTGACTCAATACATTTTTGAAACTTATGTGCATTCTTTACTTTTTAACCACTTTTAGTAATTATGGAATTTGTTTGAACAAGTCGCGATGTCATGCACTTATTTATTTTTGTACATATTGCAAATTGTGCCACGTGAAACGCACCCGCGATCTACAACATGTTGATTTATTTTTGTTTGAAGTTATGATTGAGTCACGTGAAACGCACACTCGAATTGAGATTATGTATCATGACTATGCCACGAGAACCGCACCAGAGTCACGATAATTTATTTAAGCGCGCCTAAAGCAAACTACGAATATTAAAAAGTTATTTTCCTAAAATACTTCGATATTATTGTAAGGCATAAACATTATGAAAGTTAGTATAAGAAAACTAAAATCATATTAAATTTACCATTCTCCGACAATTTCAAACTACCTAAAGGGCGTTTTAATCATGCTAAATTGTTCAGGCATTTAAGAAATAGATTGAGTAATCAAATTGCTAATATAAAACTCCAAAACTTGATAGGAAAAAAAATCACCGTATCTAAGCTTAAATTTCATTGAACTTATCCATATTAAGGACAAAACTAATTTGAGCATAAGATCTACTTTTAACAACTGAACATAGAAAATCTGATCAATCCTCTATAACTCAACATAATAAACTCAATAACTCCATGTCACGACCCCAAAATCAAAACTGGTTATGATGGCGCCTATCGTGGAACTAGGCTAGCCAATAATCACTTATTTACAGTTTCTTTCCAAAATCCCAACCAATCTCAAGAATTTCATAAAGTATATAGAATTTACTAAATACATTAGGCCAATAAACAGTTAAACAGTCTAACCAACCTTAAAACTCGGAGTCAACATGTCATGAGAATCTAAGAAAAATATGCCAAAAGGTATACTATTATAATACAAAACCTCCAAACGAATAACACTTTCCGTCCATTAATCTCAAACTTTTCACCAAAATTAAATTATTTCATCCTCAAACCTGATCTTCACAATGATTTGAAGCTGAATTTTACTCGAGTTTAATTCCAAAGTGTTTTAACTCTCTATTCATCCTCCAATGTGTCTTTTTCTCAGATATCTAATTCAAGCTTAAATGAATTTTCTAAGATCTGGAAAGAAATTATGTATGCATGTCATGTCACTAGAACTAGCGGCGAAAGAACTAAGCATGGAATGTCATAAAAGGAAAAAATGTATTTCACTGAGTAAGGGATGGAAAGGTTTAACAATAAGACAAACAACCTAAAATCTGAGTTACAACCCTAAAATAACCCGGATAATGAAAATAGCAACAGAATAGACAGACGAGACTCACACAAACAGAATAGAGGGATAGAAGGGTTTGACTCAATAAAACAAATAAAATCTGGATCACAACCTTGACATAACGCAGATTAAAGAAAAAACATCAAAACAAGCTACCAAGATTCCTTCCTAGTAAGGAGGGACTGACTTTTCAATTGTTAAGCTTGACATTTAGCCACAAATTTGTTGATCTGAATTGCCAAGGCCTTCTCCAATTTCAATATCCTTAACTTCATTCACCAAGTTTCTGAGAAGATTCTCATACTCCATGCCACCACGTATCATTCCCACAAAGTGTGCATCATCATGTGCAGGTAAAGGATTCTGCGTGATGTTCTGGGTGTCACTGTCTTGGATCAAAATCAGTTTTTCCTGGATCATCCTTTCTATTTCTCTTTTCAAATCCCGACAGCTTTCAACATTGTGCCCCTGGGCGTTCGAATGGTATTCACACCTTTTATAAGGGTCAAAGCTTCTTGCACGTGGGTCCACATGATTTGGAGGAATAGATGAAATCATGTCCTAATTCTTTAATTTCTCAAACAAGCTTGCATAAGACTCTCCTATTAGTGTAAAATTATCTTTCAAATTTTGTTCTCATCTATACCCTTGGCTTGGATGCGGGTTATAGGGCACTTGAAAATTCTATACAGACTGATAGAGACTTTGCGGTGCTAATACTTGCCTTCTGGGGTGTCTTGGTGGCTTGACAAGATACTAAGGTGGAGAAAAAGAGTATTGTGGGTTCTGAGGTGCATAGTAGTGCTCATGGGAATCATCAGAAATTAGACGAGGATGGTCATACCTTCGAGATGTTCTCCTCAGAACTCTTCTCGGCCCTGATATCATCATGGTTTCTTTATCCTTCTCATTCGTGTCACTAAAATTAACAGATTCAATCTGGAAAGCCTCAGTTGCGGCTTTGAGAACTGCTTGACTTATAATTTTGTCTTTCTTAAGGCCATTCTCAACCATTTCCTCAATTTTGATTGCTTTCGAGAAGTATTTGCCAAATACGAACATCATGTTTTGAAAATAATCTGGCTCTTGATCCTGAAGAAAGACAGTGATTAGCTCGTGGTCATCCATGGGTGGCTTAACTCTAGCCGCTTGCTCTCTCCATTTAATGGCATATTCCCTAAAACTTTCGGTTGGTTTCTTCTTCAGGTTTGAAAAGGAATTGTGGTCTGGGGCGATGTCAACGTTGTATTGGAACTGTTTGAAACAGGCCCAGGCCATGTCATCCCAAACATGCCAGTGGGAGGTGTCTTGATTAATAAACCATTCAGAGGCTACCCCTGTCAGGCTTTCCCCAAATAGGCCACTAGCAATTCTTCATTTCTTCCCACACCTCTTAGCTGATTGCAATACCTTTTCAGGTGAGTTATGGGGTCATCGTGTACATCATACTTTTTAAATTTGGGGATCTTGAAACCAAGTGGCAAATAAATATCGGGGAATATGCATAGATCCTTGAAGGCAATACTCTTCTGACCTAATAACCCTTGCCTTTTTTTTAACTGTTGTTCTAAGCTATTCACTCTTTGGGTCATTTCTTCCTATTCCATATTTCGGGCAGACTTCTCAATCTTTACAGGAAGATCAAATAAGTAGGAATGGTACTCAGGAGAGTTGTATTGTTCTTGATAGGTAGCAAATTATGACTCATGACTTTTCTTTTGTATCATTGTTGGTTGTGGGATAGTGAAGATGCGCATAACAACAACAATTGTCTGATTGGGTTTGTCAATGGTACACTTTGGGAGCGCACAACAAAAGCTACAGATGTAATCGTCCCGTTGGGATAAAGACTGAACCCAGATGGATAGGATTGATCAGACAATGAGACCGGAGTGGTAGTAGTCGAGATTGTGTGAACTCTGCGAAACCAAGAGAAAGGGGTAGTCCTTGACAATTGGCCCATGCTCGACACATTTCAATCATTTGCTGTTTCAGTATTCTATTTTACTCAACCATGGTAGACTGTTGTTGAAACCTTTGACCCCGAGAGTCTTGACCACTTGTAACAACTTTGATGTCATATTTCCCTTAGATCTTACGTTTTCAGATTAGCACAAACCGAGCACCTCAAACTTTCCTTACAATTCAAAACAAAAGACATGTTAGAATGGACTTAGTTGATCCTTATTATTATCATTTCTTTCACCTTTTTTTTTTTGAAATCATTTGATTGAACCTGATGCGGATTTCCTACGTATCATGTGGGAACATGAATCAGATCTTGCGTAGCTCGGAAAGATTAGGAATAAAATAAATAAACGAACCCATTTTTTTTATTTGAATTCCTTTTTTTCAAAAGAAACGCTTATAAAGAAGAAAGAAAATATTTTTGGATTTTGATTTGTTTGATTGATTTTTTTTTTTTGAGAATTTTTGAAAAGAAAGTGTCACGACCCAAAATCCTAACTGAGGTCGTGATGGCATCCAACAGCGGGGTCAGGCAAGCTGACTCTAACATTTACTAAAGGCTCATTTTTATTAGTTTAAACACTAAAAAACTACACTCAGGTTTTAATAGTTAAACGTGATTTGACGAGGATAGTTAACCAGTTTTAATCCAAACGGTCATGATGAGAATGAGCCAATATACATATATATACAAACCCAAAAATCAAAATACCAACTACGTGTGTGCCAGGAACTAGTGTCACAAGTCCTACGGGCATACAAATAGAATATACAAAACATAATATACAATCCCACTGTCTGAAATGAATAGATGGGAAATAATCAAGGATAATAAGCAAATCAAGATACGTGTAGGAATACATGTAAGGCACATATAAGCATGCTCGTGGGTCCTAGAATTACCCAACATAACATAGTAGTAGCTACGCACTGAGTCTCGTCACTTCGTGCATGTGTAGCCCCCGCAAATAAGAACATACAATTATTTATAGTTACCTATGGGGACAATTCCCCCTTACAAGGTTAGAAAGGAGACTCACCTCGTGTCGAACCTACTTCCCGGACCAAGAACGCGCCCGAAACTTTGAACTCTACACCCGAGGACTCGAAACTAGCTAAATGTTATACAAATTCATTAATTTATGCTCAAAACATGGAATCCTCCTACTTACTTAGTAAATTTCCCATTCTTGATGAAATTCTACAATCCAACCCTGGGCCCACATGCTCGGGTTCCGCAAATTCATGATGGAAACACTCACCCATAGGCTAAGGATCATTAATGTACGATTTCTACTTGATTTCATAGCAAATTCACGGGTAAATTCTCACTTTAACGGTAGCCCTAGGTTACTGCCCCATTCTAGAATTTCCACTAATTTAGGTAGTGAATTAAGCTAGTATTTCATGCATGAAGCTAATATTAGAGTGGAAGTTACTTACCTTCACTGACCAGGTCGTTTGCCCCTCTAAGATTGTGGAAATCGCCCCAAGGAAGAGATGAAGATAAGGAAATGAGTTAATTCCCGTGTATAAAAATACACTGTCTAGACAGCGTTTCCGCACCTGCGGCTCGAGGACAGCACATGCGGAAATGTACTAGGATTCCTTGCCCCGCACCTGCGGAGTGGAGACCGCACATGCGGCTACGCTCCTGCGGGAATTTTTTCCGCACCTGCGATAATTGGCCTGACCACTGGGGGTCGCACCTGCGACGCTGGGTAATCGCACCTGCGATTGGGCAATCGCACCTGCGGTCACACCAGAACAGGTTCACCAACAACTAATTCAGCTGGTTTTTAGCCTCGTGTGGTGTCCGAGAAGCACCTGGGCCCACCCGAGCCCCCGTCCAAATATTCCAACGAGTCCTAAATCATAATACAAACTCGCTCGAACATTCGAAACACCCAAAAAAACACTAAAACTCCAAATCATACCTCAAAACCCCTAGAACCAAACTTAGGAACTTTAGTTTTCTAGACTTTGCTAACAACGCGCCGAAATGACCTATACTACTCGGAATGACACCAAATTTTCCAGGCAAGTCATAAATGACATAATGGAACTATTCCCGATCCGTGATATCGCAAAAACACGTCCCAAACCATAATAGGAACATAAGGAACTCTTAATTCAATATTGGGCGCCGAAACGCTCCCGGATCATCAGAAACCCATTCCAAACATACGCCCAGATCCAGAATCATCATACGAAGCTACCGGAATTGTCGAAACTTGATTCCGAGATTTTTTACTAAAAATGTTGACCGAAGTCAAACTTGGCCTTAAAGGCCAACTTTAAGGAATCAAATGCTCCTATAGCACCCTAAACACTTCCGAATCCTGGACCAGTCCCTGCAAGTCATAAATCATAATAAGCCGCTATGGGAGGTTTCACTTAAGGGAACAGGGTCCGATAACGCAAAATGACCGGTCGGGTCGTTACATTCTCCACCTCTTAAACAAACGTTCGTCCTCGAACAGGTCTAGAATCATACCTGGAGTGCTGAATAAGTGTGGATATCTGCTCCGCATGTCCTCCTCGAACTCCCAGATCGCCTCCTCGACTGGTCGGCCCCTCCACTGGACCTTTACGGCAGAAACTCTCTTGGACCTCAACTGGTGGTCGTGTCTATCAATAATGGCAACTGGCTCGTCCTTGAAGCCCAAAATCTCATCCAACTGAATAGTGCTGAAATCAACCACGTAAGAGAAATTGCTGTGGTACTTCCGGAGCATGGATACATGAAAAACTAGATGAACTCCTGATAAACTGGGAGATAAGGCTAGCTCATAAGCAACCTTTCCAACTCGCCTCAACACCTCAAAGGGACCTATAAACTGCGGGCTCAGCTTGCCCTTCTTCCCAACCTCATAATACGCTTCATAGGCGAGACTTTCAACAGGACCCTATATCCCTCCATAAATAATACATCACGCGCCCTCTAATCTGCGTAACTCTTCTGTTTGGACTGTGCGGCGCGGAGCCTCTCCTGAATCAACTTCACTTTCTCCAAAGCATCCCCCACTAGGTCAGTTCCGTATAACTTAGCCTCGCCAGTCTCAAACCACCCGATAGGAGAACGGCATCGCCGACCATACAAAGCCTCAAATGGTGCCATCTTAATGCTGGATTGGTAACTATTATTGTAAGCAAACTCGGCCAAAGGCAAGAACTGGTCCCACTGACCTCCGAAATCAATCACACATGCCCTGAGCATGTCCTCCAATATCTGAATAGTACACTCCGACTGACCATCAGTCTGAGGATGAAATGTTGCGCTGAGGTCTATTTGGGTACCCATATCAATATGTAATGCTCTCCAGAAGTGCGAGGTGAACTGAGGAACTTGATCTGATATAATGGACACCGGCACACCGTGCAACGGACTATCTCCCGAATGTAGATCTGGGCCAACCTCTCAGAAGTATAAGTAGTATCTACTGGAATGAAATGCGCCGATTTGGTCAATCTATCCCGATGACCCAAACCGCATCAACCTTCCGCAAAGTCCGAGGCAACCCAACCACGAAGTTCATAGTGATGCGCTCCCATTTCCACTCTGGAATGGGCATCTATTGAAGTAGGCCTCCTGGCCTCTGGTGCTCATACTTCACCTGCTGGCAATTAAGACACCTAGCCACATACTCCACAATATCGTTCTTCATTCGCCTCCACTAGTAATGCTGCTTCAAATCACGATACATCTTCGTAGCACTAGGATGAACAGAATACTGAGAACTGTGTTCCTCCTCTAGAATCCTCTCCCTCAGGCCACCAACCTTAGGAACACATAAGCGGCCCTGAAGTCTCAGAACACCATCCTCGCCAATAATAATCTCCTTGTCCCTGCCCTGAACCACTGTCTCTCGTAGCTCAGCCAAAAACGGATCATCATACTGCCGAGCCTTAATCTCCCCCAATAACGAAGACTGAGCGACCACATGTGCAAGAGCTCGACAAGGCTCTGAAAGGTCTAATCTCACCAAGCGATTAGCCAGGGACTGAGTGTCCAAGGCTAGAGGTCTCTCCTCTGCTGCAATATAAGCCAAGCTACCCATACTCTCCGCCTTCCCGCTCAAAGCATCTGCTACCACATTTGCCTTGCCCGAGTGAAAGAATGGTGATATCATAATCCTTCAACAACTCAAGCCACCTGCGCAGCCTCAAATTAAGATCCTTCTGCTTGAACAAGTGTTGAAAGCTATGGTGGTCTGTATAAACCTCACTGGACACTCCATACAAGTAGTGCCTCCAAATCTTAAGAGCATGAACAATCGCCGCCAACTCCAAATCGTGCACAGGGTTATTCTTCTCATGAACCTTCAGCTGGCGCGAAGCATAAGCAATAACTCTCCCTGCTTGCATCAATACGCACCCCAAGCCAAAGCGTGAAGCATCACAATATACTGTATACATCCCAGAATCGGAAGGCAATACTAGGACTAGTGTCGAGGTCAATGTTGTCTTGAGCTTCTGAAAGCTCTCCTCACACTCGTCAGACCATTGAAACAACGCATTCTTCTGAGTCAATCTAGTCAATGGAGCTGCAATAGAAGAGAACCCCTCTACAAATTGGCAATAATAGCCTGTTAGGCCCAAGAAGCTCCTGATCTCTGTAGCTGCAGTAGGAAGCGGTCAACTCTGAACCGCCTCAACCTTCTGAGGATCAACCTTGATACCCTCTCCGGATACCACATGCCCTAAGAATGCCACGGAATACAACTAGAGCTCACACTTGGAGAACTTAGCATATAGCTTTTGTTCCCACAAATTCTGGAGCACAACTCTCAAATGCTGCTCGTGCTCCCCCAGACTACGTGAGTAAATCAAAATGTCATCAATAAAGACAATGACAAAGGAATCAACATACGGTCTGAACACCCTATTCATCAAGTCCATGAATGCTGCTGGAGCATTGCTCAAACCAAATTACATCACCAGGAACTCATAATGGCCATATCTCGTATTAAAAGCAGTCTTCGGAACATATGAAACCCGAATCCTCAATTGATGATACCCTGATCTCAAATCAATCTTCGAAAACACACGAGCACCCTGAAACTGGTCAAACAAATCATCGATGTGCGGCAAAGGATACTTGTTCTTAATGGTAACTTTGTTCAGTTGGCGGTAATCAATGCACATCCACATAGACCCATCCTTCTTCTTTAGATATAGAACTGGAGCACTCCACGGTGATACATTCGGCCTGATGAACCCCTTAGCTAACAACTCCTCAAGCTGCTCCTTCAACTCCTTCAACTCTTTCGGAGCCATACGGTACGGAGTAATAGATATAGGCTGGGTGCCTGAAGCTAAGTCAATGCAGAAATCAATATCATGATCCGGAGGCAGGCCCGGAAGATCCGAAGGAAATAAATTGGCAAAATCTCGAACCACTGGTACTGAATCAATCGTCGGAGACTCGGTGGTGGTGTCCCGCACATAAGCAAGATAGGACATACAACCCTTCTCGACCATATGTCGAGCCTTCAAGAATGAAATAACCCGGCTGGCTGTACTAACTGAGGAACCTCTCCACTCCAGCGTAGGCGACTCAGGCATGGCTAGAGTAACTATCTTGGCATGGCAATCTAGCACGACATGATAGGGAGACAGCCAATCCATGACCAAAATAATATCGAAATCAACCATGTCGAGTAATAAGAGATCTTCTCGGGTCTCGAATCCACAAAATGAAATCACACAGGACCGACATATCCTGTCTACAACCACAGAATCACCCACGGGAGTGGACACATAAATAGGAGAATCCAAGGACTCACGAGGGATATCCAGAAACTAAGAAAATAAGACTGAAACATAGGAATAAGTGGATCCTGGATCAAATAACACCGATGCCTCTCTACCACATACTGTAATAATACATGTGATCACGACGTCTGAGGCCACTGCATCTGATCTGTCTAGGATAGCATAGAATCTAGCTGGAGCACTGGAAGACTAAGCCCTGCCAAAATAAACAGGAGCTGGCTGACCTCCGCTGGCATGAATAAGGGCTGGCAGAGCTCCCCCTGCCTGGCCTCCACCTCTAGGATGACCCCTACCAGTCTGCCCTCCACCTCTGGGTGGACGAACCGCCGGTTCTGGAAATGTAAGCTGATAGCTCTGGTGAACAGCCTTGCCCTGGAACCTGGGGCAAGTATTCCTTTTATGGCCCAGGTCCCCACACTCATAACATCTGGCTGGTGGCATGGCCTGCTGCCTTGAAGAAGTACCCTGGACAGCTAAGGGATAGTGAGAACTCTCTAGCATGGCACTTAAGTAAGGAATAGAAGACCCCTGATGACTGGAATACCCGCCTGAGAAACCCTGAATGGCAAGTGGGCGGTAGAAACTCTCTGGCATGGCGCTGAAATAGGGCCTCACTGGAGCACCACGGGGACGTGGCGGAAGAGCTGAATATGGAGGCCTGCTAGACTGCCCTCTACCGAACTAACCTCTACCCCTGGCTGGGGCACCTCTAAAATCTTCTGAATATCTAGCTCTCTTGTCCTACTGACCTGCTCCCTGATCCTCGACCGATAACCCTCGATCCTACGAGAAATCTCCACTACTAGCTGATAAGGAGTCCCCATTTCCAACTCTCGGGCCATGTTGGCCCTAATACCAGCCCTGCTACAAATCTCCACACTTTCTCAGCATTAGTAGGCAATATCATAAGGGCATGACGGGACAACTCAGAAAATCTTTCCTTGTAATCTATCACGGACATTTGCCCCTGCTCCAGTTGCTCAAACTGATATCGCAACTCTTCCCTCACGGAGGGTGGAATATACCTGTCTAGGAACAGCTGACTGAACTACTCCCAAGTGATGGTAGGGGAACCTGTTGGCCTACTCAGGATGTAGGACTGCCACCATCTGCGGGCCCTGTCCTCAAGCTGGAAAGTAGTGAAGTCCGCTCCATAGGACTCTAGTATCCTCATGTTGTGTAGTCTATCCCTGCACCTGTCAATAAAGTCCTATGCATCCTCGCCCTTCTCACCCCTGAAGAAAGGAGGGTGAAATCGGGTCCATCTATCCAGTAACTTTTGCGGATCGCCTTCCAAAGCTGGTCTGAGCTCAGGTGTTGCTGCTACCGGCTGGGCTCCACCCACAGGCAGTGTACCCGGGGTACGATGAAGCGCTGTTGTCTGGCTTGCAGCCTGGGAAGTAGGGGTCTGGGCTCCCCCTCCTGCCTGAGATGTGGCAGGATCCGCTGGAAATAAACCAGCCTGGGACATAGTGTCCATGAATCGCATCATACGGCCCATGATCTCCTGGAATCCTGGCGTCGTCATGAAATCTACTGGAGCAGGACGTGCTTGGGGCACCTCACCCTGCTCCTCTATAGTGGGGTCCTCTGGTGGTACAACTAGAATAGCTCGGGGACGCCCTCGTCCCCTGCCTCGGGCTGGTGCCCTCCCCCGGCCTCTGCCACGGCCGCGAACAACGGGGGTAATGGCCCCTCCCGGATCTAGAACATTGGATGTACACGTCCTCACCATCTGTGAGAGAATAGAAGAATGAAATTTAGTACACCATTGACTGCACGATAGAATAAAAATAAGGAAAGGTTTTCCTAACACCCTATAGCCTCCCGAAGATACGTACAGACGTCTCCATACCGATCCGCAAGACTCTACTAGGTTTGCCCGTGACTTGTGAGACCTACGTGAACCTAGTGCTCTGATACCATGTTGTCACGACCAAAAATCCTAACTGAGGTCGTGATGGCGCCCAACAGCAAGGTCAGGCAAGCCGACTCTAACATTTACTAAAGGCTCCTTTTTATTAGTTTAAACACTAAAAAACTACACTTAGTTTTAATAGTTAAAACGTGATTTGACGAGGATAGTTAACCAGTTTTAATCAAAACGGTCATGATGAGAATGAACCAATATACATATATATACAAACCCGTAAATCAAAATAACAACTACGTGTGTGCCAGAAGCTAGTGTCACAAGTCCTACGGGCATACTAACAGAATATACAAAACATAATATACAATCTCACTGTCTAAAATGAATAAACGGGAAATAAGCAAAAGAAAACTCTAAGGTACCGCCGAGAACCGTCAGGAGAATCAGATCACCGTGAAGTTGGGTCCAACTGAGATTAGAATCGAGATCCGGTCTGATAACCAGATGCACCAGCCTCAGAACCTGTACAATTAAGTACAGAAGTGCAGCATGAGTACATAAACAAATATGTACCTAGTGAGTATCCCGCCTAACCTCGAAGAGGTAGTGACGAGAGGTAGACGTGATACTTACTAGGGTCAACATTTCCAAATAACATGATTTAATAGGAACTAGGCAGGCATAACAGTCGTAGAAATTACAAAGAGATATATTATCAATTATAGTTGTATTTACCTTTGCATGTCAAATTTCGCTAACACATAATGTACTAAATTCCCTTATTAACATAAACCAGTTTGTATAATTACAACAAATTCCTAGTGAATCACACAACACATAATAGGCCGGACACGTATGGCCGTAACGTCGCGAAAAAATAACATGTGCAGTGCTGAGGGTCGAACAGCTCGAACCACAGATGCATCTATTACCCCACTCATGAATCGAACATGCGACGCGGTTGACATAATAGTAGGGCTATTCCGCTCACGAATCATACATGTGGCGCGGTGCCGCATACATACATAAAATTATCAACTTTTTTAGGGAATTATCAGATATTTTTCTTTAAGGCAAGAACCTAAGAAATATATTATGGACCCCCACTTCCTAATATTCTTATTCCAAATCAACGATAATAAGCAAATCAAGATACGTTTAGAAATACATGTAAGGCACACATAAGCATGCTCGTGAGTCCTAGAACTACCCAACATAAAATAGTAGTAACTATGCACGGACGCTCGTCACTTCGTGCGTGCGTAGCCCCCGCAAATAAGAACATGCAATTATTTATAGTTACCTATGGGGACAATTCCCCCTTAAAAGGTATAAAGGAGACTCACCTTGTGTCGAACCTACTTCCCGGACCAAGAACGCACCCGAAACTTCAAACTCTACACCCGAGGACTCGAAACTAGCTAAATGTTATACAAATTCATTAATTTATGTTCAAAACATGGAATCCTCCTACTCACTTAGTAAATTTCCCATTCTTGAAGAAATTCTACAATCCAACCCCGGGCCCACATGCTCGGATTCCGCAAATTCACGAAGGAAACACTCACCCATAGGCTAAGGAACATTAATATAAGATTTCTACTTGATTTCATAGCAAATTCACGGGTAAATTCTCACTTTAACAGAAGCCCTACGTTACTACCCCATTCTTGAATTTCCACTAATTTAGGTAGTTAATTAAGCTAGTATTTCATGCATGAAGCTAATATTAGAGTGGAAGTTACTTACCTTCAATGACCAGGTCGTTTGCCCCTCTAAGTTGGTGGAAATCGCCCCAAGGAAGAAGATGAAGATAAGGGAAATGAGTTAATTCCAGTGTATAAAAACACATTGTCTGGACAGAGTTTCCGCACCTGCGGCTCGAGGACCGCACCTACGAGCAAAAGCTCGCACCTGCGGAAATGGACTAGGATGCCTGGGCCCGTACCTGCGGAGTGGAGACCGCACCTGTGGCTACGCTCCTCTGGTAATCTTGTCCGCACCTGCGATAATTGGCCTGACCACTGGGGGTCGCACCTACGACTGGGCAACCGCACTTGCGGTCACACCAGAACAGGTGCACCAGCAGCTAATTCAGCTGATTTTTAGCCTCGTGTGGTGTCCGAGAAGCACCTGGGCCCACCCGAGCCCCCGTCCAAATATACCAACGAGTCCCAAATCATAATGCGGACTCGCTTGAGCCTTCGGAACACCAAAAACAACGCTAAAACTCCAAATCATACCTCAAAACCCCTATAACCAAACTTAGGAACTTTAGTTTTCTAGACTTCGCTAACAACGCGCCGAAACGACCTATACTATTCGGAATGACACCAAATTTTGCAGGCAAGTCATAAATGACATAACGGAACTATTCCCGGTCTCAAAATTCCGTTCGGACCTCGATATCGCAAAAACACGTCCCAACCCATAATAGGAACTTAAGGAACTCTTAATTCAATGTTGGCCGAAACGCTCGCGGGTCATTAGAAACACATTCCGAACATACGCCTAGGTCCGTAATCATCACACGAAGCTCCCGGACCACCAGTCCCCGCAAGTCAAAAGTAGTAATAAGCCACCGTGGGAGGTTTCATTTAGGGGAACAGGGTCCGATAACGCAAAATGACCGGTCGGGTCATTACAGAAAGTCTTCTAAAGAAAAAAGAAAATACTTTTTTTAATTTTATTTTTTTGGAATTTCGAAAAATAAAACTTCTAAAGAAGAAAAGGAATATTTTTTGGATTTTTGGACTTTTGTTTTGAATTTATAAAAGAAATACTTCTAAAGAAAAAAATATATTTTTGAATCTTAAATTTTCTTTTTAATTTTCGAAAGAAGGATGAAAATGTTTTTGGATTTTGAGAAGAAATTAAAAGAAAATATCTTTCTATTTTTAAAAAATGGGGCCTAAAAGAAAGACTTTATAAAGAAGGAAGTAATGGGAAATATTTTTGGATTTATTTTTTTGAAAATTGTGGGATGGAACCGATAAGGTTTGCTTACATATCTCACATCCCGTGAGAATCAGACTCGCATAGTTCGTCAGTATTGGCGGAACAAAGGAAACATGACCTTTGAAAATATTGGCTTATTTTCTTTCTCCTTTTTTTTCAAAATTTCGATAGAGTTCCGGATTCAAATACCTACCTAACTCTTGGTTTCTTTTTTTTTTTTTCTTTTCCTATTCTAGAAGCCAATCAACATGCAAGCCGAACAAACAAATACACAAGTAGCACGTAAGATACACCAGGATGGTCTTTTAATTTGGATACACAAGTCCTAGACGGATCCCTAAAGTCAAATGCACGTGATGCAAACAAACATACCTCTTGGGATCCGACATGAGACTATGTCAGTCTAAGTTTGAACCTTGGGATGTATTGTTCTAGACCTAGCTTACCCGAGCGGACAACTCAATTCGAGTAGGGGCAGTTAATAAACAAATCTATGTATAACTGTTATTCTAAGCTCGAATTTTGAACCCTGAATCGGAGATTCTGAATTCTATTCCCCAGCAGAATCGCCAGAGTTGTCACACCCCCTTTTCCCTGAGGCGATAGGGAGTTTTTCCAATTTAAGTGACATTAATAGAAATGGGATTATTTACTTATTCATAGTCACCACTTCAGATAATTATTATGGTCTCCCAAGTCACTGGTTTATTTTAAACACCAAATCGAGGAAATTGACTTTTATTTATGGTCCGCAAACACAGAAGATCGGGTAAGAAATTATGCTAACCCGAGAGAAGGTGTGAGGCACTCTCGAGTTCCGTGATTTTAGCACGGTCGCTCAACTATTAATAGTTGGCTTAATTATCTGATTCAATAGATTTTTGAAACTTATTGTGCATTATTTACTTTTTAACCACTTTTAGTATTTATGAAATTTATTTGAACAAGTCGCGATGTCATGCACTCATTTGTTTTTGTACATATTGCAAATCGTGCCACGTGAAACGCACCCGTAATCTACAACATGTTGATTTTTATTTTTGTTTGAAGTTATGATTGAGTCACGTGAAACGCACACTCGAATTGAGATTATGTATCATGACTATGCCACGAGAACCGCACCCAAAGTCACGATAATTTATTTAAGCGCACCTAAAGCAAACTACGAATATTAAAAAGTTATTTTCCTAAAGTACTTCGAGATTATTGTAAGGCATAAACATTATGAAAGTTAGTATAAGAAAACTAAAATCATATTACATTTACCATTCTCCGACAATTTTAAACTACCTAAAGGGCGTTTTAATCATGCTAAATTTTTCAGGCATTTAAGAAATAGATTGAGTAATCAAATTTCTAATATAAAACTCCAAAACTTGATAGGAAAAAAATCACCGTATCTAAGCTGAAATTTCATTGAACTTATCCATATTATGGACAAAATTAATTTGAGCATAAGATGTACTTTTAACAACTGAACATAGAAAATCTGATCAATCTCTATAACTCAACATAATTGACTCAATAACTCCATGTCACGACCCCAAAATCAAAACCGGTGGTGATGGCGCCTATCGTGGAACTAGACTAGCCAATAATCACTTATTTAAAGTTTCTTTCCAAAATCTCAACCAATTGCAAGCATTTCATAAAGTATATAGAATTTGCTAAATACATTAGGCCAATAAACAGTTAAACGGTCCAACCAACCCCAAAACCTGGAGTCAACATGTCATGAGCATCTAAGAAAAATATGCCAAAAGGTATACTATTATAATACAAAACCTCCGAACGAATAACACTTTCCGTCCATTAATCTCAAACTTTTCACCAAACTTAAATTAGTTCTTCCTCAAACCCGATCTTCACAATGATTTGAAGCTGAATTTTATTCGAGCTTAATTCCAAAGTGTTTTAACTCTCTATTCATCCTCCAAAGTGTCTTTTTATCTAATTCAAGCTTAAATCAATTTTCTAAGATCTGGCATAAAATTATGTATGCATGTCATGTCACTAGAACTAGCGGCGAAAGAACTAAGCATGGAATGACACAAAAGGACAAAATGTATTTCATTGAGTAAGGGATGGAAGGGTTTAACAACAAGACAAACAACCTAAAATCCGAGTTACAACCCTAAATTAACCTAGATAATGAAAATAGCAACAGAATAGACAGACAAGACTCACACAAATAGAATAGAGGGATAGAAGTGTAACGACCCAACCGGTCGTTTTGCGTATCGGACCCCGTTCCCTTAAATGAAACTTTCCATAGCGTCTTTTTATGATTTATGACTTGCGGGGACTGGTGGTCCGGGATTCGGAGGTGTTTAGAGTGCTATAGGAAGAATTGGTTCCTTAAGGTTGGCCTTTAAGGCCAAGTTTGACTTCGGTCAACATTTTGGGTAAACGACCACGGAATCGAGTTTTGTCGGTTCCGATAGCTTCGTGTGATGATTTTGGACCTGGGCATATTTTCGGAATGGGTTTCTGATGACCCAGGGGCATTTCGGCGCCCAATATTGAACTAAGAAGTTCCTTAAGTTCCTATTTTTGTTTGGGACGTGTTTTGGTGTTATCGAGGTCCGAACGGAATTCCTAGACCGCAAATAGTTCCTCTATGTTAATTATGACTTGCCTGCAAAATTTTGTGTCATTCCGAGTTGTATAGGTCGGTTCGGCGCGTGATTAGCGAAGTCAAGAAAACTTAAAGTTCCTAAGTTTGGTTCTTGGGGTTTGTAGGTGTCACGACCCAAATTTCCTACCGTTGGGTATCGTGATGGTACCTAGTCTTAAGGACTAGGTAAACCTAATATTCAGGAATAACAACAATAATAAATAGAATCTAATACTTTTCTGAAATGAATCATTCTTTACACATTTTATATTCCCAAAACCCATAAGTACAAGTCATAAGCTTTTAAGAATTTACACTAAACTCCTAAAATACCACTGTTCAGAAATAAGTGCAACAATGCATACAAAAGATAAGATGGTGACTCCGAAACCGTGAACGTTGAAGCGGTTTTACCTTGAGTCTCCACAACGGCAACCGCGCTACTATCGATCAAACGGCTGGCTATGCGAAAACCTAGAATCTGCACAAAAATGTGCAGAAGAGTAGAATGAGCACACCACAGCGGTGCGCAGTAAGTATAAAGACTAACCTCAGTGAAGTAGTGACGAGGACTAGTCAAGACATCCGCTGGTCTAATAAAAACTAAACAAGTATCAATATAGGAATCAGGGAAATAATGATATACACATAAAGGCTACAAAATATAGCTAACAAGACAGTGAATTCGATAAAGAAGGGAAACAATAAGTAACAGCGGAAACCATGTAGTAACACAACGACTGAATAGAACACGGACAACTCTGGCATGTAAATATACAACACGAGCATGTAATGACTCAACAACTTCAACCACTTCTAAATCAAATTCATAGTCATCTCCACGAGGTTCCGAACCTCGAACAAATCATCATTTACGAGTCCGAATATCCGAACCCTAACACTTGGCATCTTGCGCCATCATTCGAGTACTAACTGCACGGACGACTCACGTGCCAACTGGAACATTTCCACCCATAGGGTAAGAACAACAAGAGTATCTATACTTGATAACAACAAGGAGTCCTAAATCCATTAGTAGTACTTAACTACGTATATGCTTGTGCAGGTGTCCTAACATGATTTCAACATCCAATAAACATAAGGAAAGCAAAAGGGAAACATGTACGTTTTCATCTCATAAGTTTCCACGCGCATAAACTCACACAGTAAGTATTCAAGTACACAATATCAACAACAAGGAATGCCCCCAGGCCAACACAAGTATCACAAACAATCCCTGACATAGCCCACCTTGTCTCGCCACATTTGCAATAGTACAATATATGCCCGCCTTGTTTCGCCACACGTGCATAAACATGTTCCCACCTTGTCACGCCACATGTGCAACACTCAATCTCGTATCCCGCCTTATCACGCCGCATGTGAAATATCAATAGTTAACACGGCACGGCAGAAACCTCGTGCAAATCCCCGTATCAACAACCGCACGGTTGAAACCTCATGCATCACCACAACCAGTACAACAACAACAACACAGGCAACAGTTCGAAATACAATTAATACATCAACTCAATAACCTTCGATCACAAGATAGGTAAAACTAGTTCACGAGAAATAAACATAATAATGAGAGCTAGTAATATTAAGAAATCACTCCACAAGGAAGGAAAATAGCATGTAACAGCCGCACCTAATTACACGGGTGAACAACAAGAAATCAACACAAATCCGATAACTCCATATAAGAAAAGTCACGAAGGTATAGAATATCTAAACTTCCTTAAGGTTGAGCAGTTACAAGAATATTCAACAATTCCCACTTAATGACAAGCAACAGAGAATAATTATAACTTCATTTAAGACCTAAACAATTATAGGTTGAGATGAAGATAATTGAAAATTTGAGATTCGCAGTTAAGAAGATATAGCATGACAGTAAAACCTTCAGATAAGTCAATTAGAAGTCAAGTAGGCAATAGGAGTAAATCCAAAAGTAAGAACTTCCACATTTAAGCAAATAAGATGACACTAGAAATTAGGAAATTCAATCATGCTAAGGACACTTCATACTCGGCAAATGTAAGGATCTAATATTCCTAAAGGGTCAACTTTCCACAAATAAGTCCGAGCATGCGCTCGTCATATCGCATACACGGACTACAATCAACATAGAAGACTCAAATCCTAAGGGGTAATTCCCCCACACAAGGTTAGGCAAGATACTTACCTCAACCACGACAACCCGATACTAGAAAATAGACTTCTCAGGCGGGAAGGCCTCCGAACGACTCAAAATAAACTAAAACAACTTCAAAATACATATAAAACGTATAAGGAACAATTCCGAATAATAAAGTATCAATCTTTACAAAATCATAAAAATCGACCCAAAAGTCGACCCCCAGGCCCGCACCTCGGAACCCGAAATTTTTTAGATTTTCTGATTACCCACTCCGATACGAGTTCACACATACCAAATTTATCCAATTCTGATAACATTTGGTCATTCAAATCATGAATTTTCATTTTTTTGAAGTTTTCTTTCAAAACCCACAATCCCCTCACCCCAAAACATAATTTAAATGATAAAAACAAGAAATAATTCATCAAAAATATATTTAATTCTAGTGAAATAACACTTACCCACTCAATTTGTGTAAAAATCCCACAAGGAATCGCCCAAAACCGAGTTCTAGAAGTCAAAATATGTTTAAAATGGCGAAACCCCCGATTGCAAACTTATATTCTGCCTAGGTGTTTTGTGAATCATGATCGCGGAACATGATTTGCAATCGCGAAGAAGAAAGAGGAAAGCTTCCGAGTTTGTTCATCGCGAACGCGACAAATAGTTCGCGAACGTGGAGGAGGAGAACAGGAAGCTAGCGATTGCGTACTGAAGAATGCGAACGCGAAGAACAAAGTTTGGGCGACCAGCAGGGACACATCGCGATCGCGAAAGGATCACTGCAATCGCGATGAAGGAAAAATGGGCGGGACAAACAGAACACTATGCGATCGCGGCATGGGCTACGCGATCACGAAGGAGGGCAACAAACACGAGAACAGCAGTTCAAAAAATGGAAGAAAAGGACCTGTAGCCCATCCGAACACCCAAGGCCCCCCGAGACCCCGTCTAATCACACAAACAAGTCATATAACCTAACACGGACTCGCTCGAGGTTTCAAACCACATAAAACAACACTAAAACGATGAATTAAACCAAAAATCAATGAAATTCCTCAAAACTTCTTTAAACATCAAATTTTACATTTAAGGTCCGAATCACGTCAAACTAAGTCCGTTTCTTACCAAATTTCACAGATAACACATATAAATCATATAGAACCTGTACCGGGCTCCGGAACCATTATACGGGCCTGATATCACAGGTTTAACCTCAAATTTTATTTTCAAAAACCTTTATATTTTTCAGAAAAAATATTTCTTTAAAAATTCATTTGTCGGACTTGGGACCTCGAAATGCGATTCCGGGCATACGCCCAAGTCCCATATTTTCCTACGAATCCTCTGGGACCGTCAAATCACGGGTCCGGGTACATTTACCAAAAACGTTGACTGAAGTCAACTTCATTCAAATTTCTAATACAAAATTATTATTTTTATCAGTTTTTTTTTCACATAAAGGCTTCCCAGCTACACAATCAGGTTACACACGCAAATCGAGGTGAGATAGGAAGAGGTTTTCACGACCTCGAAATACGGAATTACCTAGAATATACGGGATGACCTTATGGGTCATCAGAGGAGGTGTGATTTTGAGTTTTAGCATTGTTTTGGGTGATCCGAAGGCTCGAGCGAGTATGTATTATGATTTGGGACTCGTTGGTATATTTGGACTAGGGCTCGGATGGGCCCAGGTGCCTCCCGGGCACCTAACGGGGCTAAAAACCAGCTAAAATAGCTGTTGGTGCACCTGTTTTGGTGTGACCGCAGGTGCGGTTGCCCAGTCGCAAGTGCAGGACCGCTCCTGCACTCCCCAACATCGCAGGTGTGACCCCCAGTGGTCTGGCTAATTCTCGCAGGTGCGAACAAAGTTCCACAAGAGCGGAGCCGCAGGTGCGGTCTCCAACCCACAGGTGCGGGCCCAGGCACCCTAGTCCATTTCCGCAGGTGCGAGATTTTTTCTCGCAGGTGTGAGATCACAGGTGCGGTCCTCCAACTGCAGGTGCGAAAACACTGTCCAGACAGTGTGTTTTTAATACACGAATTTAACCCATTTTTTCTCATTTTCTTCTTCTTCCTTGGGAGATTTCCACCATTGTTGAGGGGCTAACGACCTGCTCTTCTATAGTAAGTAAACTCTACTAAAAAATTAGCTTCATGCATGGATTTCTAGCTTAATTAACTACCTAAATTAGTGAAAAAACAAGAATTGGGTAGTAACCTAGAGCTTGCAATAATTTGAGAATTTACCCATGAATTTGCTATGATCAAGTAAGAATCGTATTTTAATGATCCTTAGGCTTTGGGTGAGTGTTCCCTTCGAGAATTATTGGAATCCGAGCGTGTGGGCCCGGGGTTGGATTTTGAAAATTCTTCAAGAATGTGAATTATTGAATAAATAGGATAATTTCCCTACTTTGAGCATGCATTGATGTCATTGTACTTTGTTTGGCTAGTTGCGAGTCCTCGGGTGTAGAGTTTGGAGATTCGGGCGCATCCTTGGTCCGAGGGGTAGAGGCGACACGAGGTGAGTTTCCTTTCTAACCTTGTAAGAGGGAATTGTCCCCATAGGTGTTATATATGCTTTGTGTAATTGTTTTGGGGGCTACGTGCATACAACGTGATGAGAGTTCGTACATAGCGACTATTATATCATGTCGGGTAGCTTTAGGGCTCACGAGCATGCCATTACGTGCCTTATGTGTATCTTTAGCCAACCTTTGAGTTGTTTATCATCTTTGAACCAGTATGCTTATTATCTTTGAACTAGTATGCAAATGGTTGAGAGTTGCCTCTGAAATTTCGGTGAATAGATCTTTGTTACAAGTATAGCCTCTACTAAGCTTATTGATAAATTCGGGTTTTATATATATATATATATATATATATATATGTTAATTATATAAAAGAGTCAGCACTCGAGTCGCAGGTATGATTCGCGATTGAGGGGAGCTTTATGTTAATTATATATAAGAGTCAGCACTCGAGTCGCAGGTATGATTCGTGATCGAGGGGAGCGTTATCTTAATTATATATATATGAGTCAGCACTTGAGTCGTAGGTATGATTCGCGATCGAGGGAAGCTTTATGTTAATTATATATATGAGTCAGCACTTGAGTCGTAGGTATGATTCGCGATCGAGGGAAGCTTTATGTTAATTATATATATGAGTCAGTGTCTAGATATTTTCCTTATGACTCTGGCCGGTTGTCCTAACCTTGTGTGCACTTGAGGCTATTGGGTACTGTTTTCATTGATATTGACTTGGCATATATTTTGGGGAAAAGGGAAAGTGTACATTGTTTCTTATTTTCAGTACTTACCTGGTTTTCTGTATTTGATAGATAACCGATGCTTACTGTCTCACATGTCTACTGCATTTCGTATATCCTGTTTACATTATTACTGTTGGACCTTAGTTTGTGTCATATAGACCTCTCGTCACTACCTCTTCGAGGTTAGGCGGGATACTCACTGGGTACATATATATTATGTACTCATGTTGCACTTCTGTACTTAATTGTACAGGTTCTGAGGCTGGTGTTTCTGTTTATCCGACCGGAGATTGACTTATCTTCCAGACCGGACTCCACGGTGAGCTGCACCCCTTGACGTTTCTCAGTTGTGCTATGGAGTTATGTTTTGTCTATATTTTGTCTATTCCTCTCAGACAGCAGTACAGTCTTGTATTACCTTTTGTATATTCTACTAGTTCGCCTGTTGACTTGTGACACTAGTTCCTGGCACATACATAGT
>MDKI01155129.1:0-12617 GCA_005239505.1 Nicotiana paniculata | reverse complement strand
TGTTTGTGCCACAGGAGGGGATCACTGTCCAACACACTTAGGCAAGTGAGTTCATTTTCAGACTGTGTGGACAAGTCTATGAAGTAAATGTTGTTCATTCTTTTTCCCTGCAAAACAATCTTGTCAGTAAGCAGGTTAATCACAAAACATTTTGTGGAAGTAAAAGCAACCAGGTTACCTCTATCACACAGTTGTGATACACTGATCAGGCTATATTTCAAGCCATCTATTAGGTACACATGTTCAATGGATCGTGCATCATCCTTACCTACCTTACCAACCCCAATGATTTCACCTTCCTTTCCGTTTCCAAAGGAGACATTTCCTCCTTTGAGACTTTCAAGTGAAAGGAACTGTTCCATGTTCCCAGTCATACGCTTTGAGCAGCCACTATCCAAATACCAAATTTGGCTGCCTCCTCTCACTTGAACCTAAAAAAAGAATCAGGGGTTAGTCTTAAGATCCCAAACTAGTTTGGGTCCTTTTCTATGAGAGAATGGATGAATCAAATTTTTCCTGGCCCAATTTGGTAGCCAGTTTTTCCTTTTTACAAACCGCTCATTTCTTTGATTGGCCTGCTCTTTTGCAGTACACTCATATTTGTAGTGCCCAGTCTTACCACAATGGGTGCAGATTTATTCTCGGGAAGAGTGAGATACTTGTTTTTGGGATCCCACTTGGGCAATTAACTTCCAAATCCAATCCCTCTCCTGTTGCTACTATGATTCTCTTGAAGCCATATCAGGTCAATAGAGGATTTATGTCATTTACAAGTTCGATCTAATTCATGTTTGACTTTGCCAAGTTCTTCACTAAGAATTCTTATCTGTTCATCCTTGGCATACATCCTATCTTTTAGTTTTTCCATGTTTTCTTCTAACATGATATGAGAATAATAAACAACCTTTTTACTGGATCCTAGCTTTAGCTTTAAGTTTTTATATTTTAGTTCTAGAATCTCAGTTTCAAGTGGATGAACCTGGTTCAACAAGTCAATGTTTTTCTTTTCAGATTCACTGACTCGGATTTCCAGGTTCATGCACTTTGCTTTTAGCATTGCACATTCTTTAGATAGTTGATCCTTCTCTTTGGTTGTTTCCTCAGAATCATCTATGAAATCAAGTAGCAACTTAGAGAGTTTTTCCTTAGATAGGAACTTTATTTTATTTTTGAGATGGGAGATACTTACCTCTTGTTCTTCATGTGATTCAATCTCAGATTCTCCAATTTCCATGAGCGCCTGATCTTCAGTCTCCCCATCTTCTGATTCGTCATCTGAACTTTCCCCCCAAGAAGCAACCATAGCCTTTGTTGTGGTTTTCTTGGGTTGAACTTGTTCCTTATTCCTGTCCCTTCTCTCATATCTCTCTTTTTTCCATTCTACTTCCCACTGAGGAAATTGTTTTATGAGATGGTAAGTCTTACCACATTCATAGCATCCCTCGTTGGTTGGCCTTTCTGGATCTTTTGCTTTTTTGTAGTTTCCTCTTCTAGAGATACCCTTCTTGCCATGAGAAAGTTTCTGAATTCTTTGGTGATCATGGCCATCTCATCATCTTCCAGATCTTCTCCCTCAGTGATTCTTAGTGCTAGACTCCTCTCCTTCTTCGGACCATCCATCGTCATTGTCTGCCTTTTCAGTTCATAGGCAGTGAGGTTTCCAATGAGCTCATCCAATCTCAGGGTTGCCATATTTTTGGATTCCTGGATAGCAGTGATTTTGCTTTCCTAAGAAATAGGTAAGACCCTTGTTATAAACTTCTCAACTTTGTCCTCTTCAAGAATTACTCTTCCAAGAGACTTCAGTTCATTAGTCAAGGTTGTGAACCTTGTGTACATCTCTTGGATAGTCTCTCCTTCTTTCATAGTGAAGTTTTCATACTTAGAGTATAGTAGAGTACCTCTTGACCTTTTTACCTGAGGTGTTCCTTCATGAGCTACTTGCAAGGTATCCCAAATATCTTTGGCAGTGGTGTAGCTTTGGGTTCTGCTGTAGTCGTCTGGACCTAGTCCACACACTATCCACTTTTTGGCCTTTGCATTCTTCTCCTATTTCTTCAGATCCTTAGCAGTGCAATCAGCTCTAGTCTTTGGTATATCTCTAAGTCTTCATCATGGTAGCTAGAGGACCATCAGTGACTATGTCCCAGAGTTCATAGTATTCTCCAATCAAGTGGTCCTTCATCCTGTTTTTCCACCAAGAGCAATACTGGCCATTGAAGAGTGGTGGCCTTGCAGTTGATTGACCTTCCCAATTTCCAGGTAGTGCACTCATATTGATGTTCTCCAAGGTGTTAGCCTTTTAAGGATAACCTGCTCTGATACCAATTGATGTTTTAGACGTCAATACCACACAAGAAGATAGGTTACTTTGTATGGTACCCAATTTTCGAGTGCCGTCTCAATAGAGAACCTGAATCTTCTTGATGTACTTACTTCTACTGTTGCGGAATATTAAACGCAGTAAAGTAAAAACACAGATATTTTTACGTGCAAACACCTGGCTGAAAAGGTGAAAAAACCACGACCTACTCCTTAGTAGGATTTGCTCAAACTCTTCACTAAAAAATTTGAGCCAAACGGACTTACAAAATAAACTCTTTTGTAATCCTAGGACTAACTCTAATCCCTTTGTAGTAACTAGCCCCTAGCTAATTTCTACAAACATCAAGTTAACTCTAACTTGAACAATGTGTACCTATTACAATTGCTTCTATGAAATATGGAAGATACAATATTAAAACTCCTACTACAATCAACTAGACTCAATAATTAATTAGATGAAAATGGTTCTTCTAGTTGATCTGTAGCCTTTTAATCGCACAATGATTCTGCTAGCAAATTAACTCTGGGAACTTTGCTTTCAGACTTTGATTCAATTCAGCTTTTGTGTGTGTGTCATTCCAGTAGAAATACATCAAGTATTTATAGAATCAGTCAGTTGAGCTTGTCGTCCAATTCTAGTCCAACTCTACCTGGGTGAACAAATTCGTACCAAACTCAACTTCCTTTCTTTTGTTACTTTCCTTGCTGAATTCGACCTCAATCTTCTCATCAGTTTGCAACCTTTTCGCATTAGGAGACAATCTCTTCGTTCATTGATATTTCACATTCGCAAATATCTCCTATGCATATACGGTTCATGTGCCAGCTATCCAGTTCAAGATGTGTGCTCTGATGGACCTGGTTCAACTGGTCAGCCATTTGTCAATCTTCAAAACTATGCAGTGACATGGGTCAACACCAGGGCATCCTGAACCAAGTCTGTACCCAACAATCGGGCCTCACTCGGCTCAAACCATCCCACGGGAGACCTGCACCGAATACCATACAAAGCTTCATACTGCGCCATCTGAATGTTGCACTGGTAGCTGTTGTTATAAGCAAACTCTGCAAGAGGAAAGTCGATCCCATGACCCTCTAAAATCCATCACACATGCACGTAGCATATCCTCGAGAATCTGAATCGTGCGCTCAGATTGACTGTTTGTCTGAGGGTGAAAAGTTGTGCTCAACTCTACCCTGGTGCCTAACTCCTACTGAACGGCTCTCCAGAACCATGAAGTGAACTGTGTACCTCTGTCTGAAATGATAGATACTGGAATAACATGGAGGCAAACAATCTCTTTGATATAAATCTCAGCCAAGCTCTCCCCGATGAATATGTAGTCAGTACTAGAAGGAAATGGGCTGATTTGGTCAGCCGATCCACATTCACCCAAATAGCATCATGCTTCCTCAAATTCCGAGGAAGTCCAACCACAAAGTCCATGGTGATCTACTCCCACTTCCACTCTGGAAGCTCAATCTGCTGAAGTAACTTCCCGGTCTCTGATGCTCACATTTGACTTGCTGATAGTTGAGACACTTGGCTACAAACTCCATTATATCCTTCTTCATTCTTCGCCACCAATAGTGTTTTCTCATATCCTGGTACATCTTCGCGGTACCCGTATGGATGGAATACCGTAAACTATGGGCCTCCTCAAGAATCAACTCCCAAAGCCCATCCATGTTGGGCACACAGATACGGCTCTGCATCCTCGTCACCCCGTCATCTCCTATAGTCACATCCCTACAATCACCCCGCCAGACTCTATCCTGAAGAACCAAAAGGTGGGGATCATCATACTGGCGCTCTCTAATACGTTCATGAAGGGAAGATCGAGCAACCACACAAGATAATACCCGGCAAGGTTCAAAAAGATCCAATCTCACAAACTGACTGGCTAAGGACTGAACATCTAAGGCTAGAGGCCTCTCATCTGCATGAAGGTATGCTAAACTCCCCAAACTCTCCGCCCGGTGCTCAAGGCGTCGGCCACCACATTGGCCTTCCCCAGGAGGTATAATATAGTGATATCATAGTCCTTTAGCAACTCCAACCACCTATGTTGTAACAAATTTAGATCCTTCTTCCTGAATATGTGCTGCAAACTCCGGTGATCCGTGAATATCTCACAGGGAACACCATATAAATAATGATGCCATATTTTCAGGGCGTGAACAATCGCTGCCAACTCGAGATCATGAACAGGGTAGTTTTTATCATGGGCTTTCAACTGTCTGGACGTGTAGGCAATCACCCTACCGTCCTGCATCAATACCGCTCCCAAGACAATCCTCGAAGCATCACAATAAATTGTATAAGATTCGGAACCGGTAGCCAAAATCAACACAGGAGTTGTAGTCAAGGCTATCTTGAGCTTCTGAAAGCTCTAATCACACTCCTCAGTCCATATAAAAGATGCACCCTTCTGGTTCAGTCTGGTTATAGGCTCTGAAATTGATGAAAATCCCTCCACAAAACGGTGATAATACCCATCCAAACCGAGGAAACTGCGGATCTCAGTAGCTGAGGATGGTCTGGACCAACTCTGTACAACCTCCACCTTCTTCGGATCTACCTTGATCCCATCTGAAGACACCATGTGGCCTAGGAATGCCACAGAATCAAGCCAAAATTCACACTTAGAAAACTTGGCATACAACTTCTTCTCCCTCAATGTCTGAAGCACGGTCCTCAAGTGTTGCTCATGGTCCTCCTGGGACCTAGAATATACCAAAATGTCATCAGTGAACACAATAACGAAAGTATCAAGATAAAGCCGAAATATGTTGTGCATTAGATGCATGAAGGCTGCTGGGGAATTGGTCAGCCCAAATGACATAACAAGGAACTCATAGTGGCCATATCTGGTCCCAAAGGTAGTGTTCAAGATATCCGGCTCCCGGATCTTTAACTGATGATAACCGGAACGTAGATCAATCTTGTAGAACACCCTAGCACCCTGTAACTGGTCAAATAGATCATCAATGCAAGACAATGGTACCTGTTCTTCACTGTCACCTTATTTAGTGTCGGTAGTCAATACACATACGCATCGAGCCATCCTTTTTCTTCACAAATAATACCGGAGCGCCCCAAGGTGATACACTAGGCATGATGAATCCCTTCTCTAGAAAATCCTGTAACTGCTCCTTCAACTCAGGAGGAGCCATGCGATAAGGAGGAATGGAAATGGGCTGAGTGCCAAGCAACAAGTCAATGCTGAAATCAATGTCTCTATCGGGTGGCATACCCGGAAGATCAGCTAGAAATACATCAGAATAGTCCCTGACAACTGGAACTGACTCAACTGTAGGGGTCTCAGTACTAACATCTCTCACATAATCCAAATATGCATCACACCCCTTTCCAACCATTCGCTGAGCCTTAAGAAAAGAAATGACTCGTTGGGGAGTATACTCCAAGGAACCTCTCCACTCTAACCTCGGAAATCCTGGCATAGCCAGCGTCACGGTCTTAGCGTGACAATCAAGAATAGCATAGGGAGACAGCCAGTCCATACCTAATATAACATCGAAATCTACCATACTAAGTAGTAGAAAATCAGCTCTGGTCTTAAAACCCATGATAGTAATCAAACATGACCAATATACGCGGTCCACAACAAGAGAATCTCTCACCGGAGTAGAAACATAAATAGGGGAACTCAAAGAATCCCGAGCTATCCCCAGATGTGAAGCAAAATAGGAAGACACATATGAATATGTAGATCCTGCGTCAAATAATACTGATGCATCCCTATGACAAACGGGAACAATACCTATAATGACTGAATCTGAAGCAATGGCCTCAGACCGGGCCGGATGAGCATAGTACCTGGCCTGGCTCCCCCTCTAGGGCGACCTCGACCTCCCTGACCTCCACCTCGAGCTTCCTGAGGTGGTAGGGTAACAGCTGGGGCTACAAGAATAGCTGGAGGACCTGGTGGAAGACGTGGAGCCTGATAAATCTGAAGGGGTGCACCCTGATATGTCTGAGATGGTGCACCCCTCCTCGCTCTGGGGCAATCTTTGATCATATGAGGTTCACCACACGCAAAACAACTCCTCGGAGGATGTGGCAGCCGTTGTTGACTCTGAACTGGCCTGCTGGGCTGGCCAGTGATAGCACCTCGAGTAGGAGGCACCTGCGATACTGGTGGTGCATAATAAGGCTCTTGAGGTCTAGGAGGAGCTGGAATACCGCTGGCTGCTGGGAGAGCTGAATGAACAGGGTGACTCAGAAAACCCCTACCATAGCGTGCTGCTGGTGCAAGGGCTCCTGAAAAATTGGCCAGTCTCTCGAGACCTCTTGGCCTCTCTCTCCTCCGTGTCCCGGGCTAACATAGTCTCAATCCTCTGCGCAATACTCACGGCCTGCTGGTAGGTAATATCGGTCTCCAGCTTTCTGTCCATGCTGGTCCAAATACTGGAGTGGAGTCCCTCAATAAAGTGCCGAACCCTCTCTCTGACAGTCACAACCAAAGCTGGTGCATGGCGAGCCAAATCGCTGAAACGGACTGCATACTCTGACACGTTCATGGCACCCTAGCGTAGCTACTCAAACTCCACACGCCAAGCATCCCTAAAACGCTGAAGGACAAACTCAAGTAAGAACATCTTAGAAAACTGAGCCCAAGTAAGTGAAGTTGCCTCGTTCGGGATACTAAGCTCAAAAGCACGCCACCACTAATAAGTTGTTCCCCTCAACTGGAAAGCAGTGAAGGAAACCCCACTCGTCTCCACAATACCCATAGTGCGGAGAATGCGATGACACCCCTCAAGAAAACCCAGGGCGCCATCCGAAGCTAGTCCGCTGAACTCAGGTGGGTGGTACTTCTTGTACCTCTCAAGTCGGAGCTACTCTGCCTCAGGAACAACGATCCTAGTCTCATGCTGAGCTGGAGCTTCTGGGGGAATAGGATTATACTCTGGAACCTGTCTAATATGAACTCTCTGCTCAGGAGTACGGGCTGCGGGAGTCTCTGTCCCTCCTCCGGCCTGGGATGTAGCTGGAGCTATCGAGAGTAGACCCGCCTGAGACAGAGTACTGAAGGCACTCAAGAGCTGGGCCAATTCTCCTGGAGGGCTGGAGTAACAGTAGGGACCTCCTGTGCCCATCTAACTGTAGCTGTTGGGGGCTCCTCCGCCTTTGCCCTAGCCGGTGCTCGGGTTGCACCGCGTGCTCGTCCCCCGCTTCGGCCCCTGCCTCTGGTGGCTCTGACTGGGGCCACGGGTGCCTGGTCATCAGTACGTCCGGTACGGTTACGAACCATCTGCAAGCAAGAGTAGAATAGAGTTTAGAATTTGATGACATCAACTAGCACGATAAGGAATTCTAAAGAATTTGATTGTTCTTAACAGTTACAAAGCCTCTCAAAGATAGATAAAGACGTCTCCGCACCGATCCGCAAGACTCTAATAAATCGGATTGTGACGTGTGCCTCTTATGAACCTAGACACTCTGATACCAACTTGTCACGATCCAATTTACCCTCCGAAAGGTATCATGACGGCACCTAGTCTCTATGACTAAGTAAGCCTAGAATTTGCGGAAAATGACAGAATCAATAAAATAAAGCCAGAAAAAAAGAACTCAAGTAGATATAACGTAGCTGCTCAGCATATACATTTACTTCCCAAAACCCGGAATGTCACCATAGTCACAAGCTTTGTACCAAAATCTAGCTCTATACAATGAAATAGTGGAAAAATGTACAAGTCTTCTATGCCTATACTAGAGTAGAAGGGGACTCGTGGGATTCTGCGAACGCGGCAAAATTACCTCGTGGTCTCCTGGTTACTGCTAGAACGACTCCTAGCCACGATACTGGGTGCTGGTACCTGGATCTGCACATGAGGAAAACATGTGCAGGTTAGGGTTTGAGTACTCCACATTCGATACTCCGTCAGTGCCAAGCCTAACCCCAGTCAAGTAGTGACGAAGTCAAGTTGAGGCCCTATTGAGTTTGTAAAACAAGTCAATATACAATTTAAAAGAGTGAAAAATAGATAAGCAATGATAAACAGGATTAAACAAAAAAAAAACAGAAAGATTTAATAACAGAAACAGAGCCCTCAGCTCAGCACACCATATATCTCAACAGTAAATGTGCAGTGCAGTACACGGGGAAAGCTCCAGGATCTCAGCCCGTAGTCCCAATTTAAATATGCTATGCAGTACAGGGGGAAAGCTCCCCGATCTCTGTCCGTAGTCCCAATTTAAATATGCATTTCAGTACAGGAGGAAAGCTCCCGGATCTTGGTCTGTAGTCCCAATTTAAATATGTAATGCAGTACAAGGGGAAAGCTCCCGGACCTCGGTCCGTAGTCCCAATTTAAATATGCAAAACAGAAGTAAGTCAGTTATGGCTTAATTAAACAGTCCAGGGAAAACAACAGGCATGAATAGAATAAGCAACCTAAGCATGATGTGACTAGTAGGAAAAAAGAGGAAATCAAGTGAGAACAGGTAGACATGCTTACTCTGAAGCTATCTACTCAATTAAGATAGAAATTGTAATATATGAATGAAAATGAGCGATTTCATAGGAGTAAAAATAGGATTTTAGCAACAATGACCCGAGTACGCACCCGTCACCTCACGTACACGGCGTCCACGTAACAAAATTAGTATAAAAAATGCCTAAGAGAAATTCCCCAACACAAAATTAGGCAAGCCACATACCTTGACTGCGCTAATCAACTCAATACCACGCTCTTTCCACGAGTATCTGGCTCCGGATGGCCCAAATCTATTCAAATCGATTGCACGGTGTAAATGTCACTTCTAGGGAACAAAATAGCTAATTATACATAAGCTAATACGCGAAATTAGGAAATTCTCCCAAAAAGTCCCCCCGGCCCACGTCTCGAAATCGGGTAAAATTTATATTTCCCGAACACCCATTCGCTCATGAACCCACTCGAACAAGAATCAACAAAATCCGACGTCTAAATCTCCCTAAATCCTCAGATTTCTACTTGGTAAGATTTCATCCCATTTCCATGGTTTTCCATCCAATTTCATTGATTAGATTGAGGAAAATGATAGAGATTATCGATATATAAAGGGATTAAGGTTAGAAAACGTTACCTATGATCCTCATCTTCAAATCCCACTTAAAATCGCCGAGTTCCAAGCTCACAATTGATTTTGGAATTATGAAATTCAAACCCTCAGATTTTTTGTATAAACTGCCCAGACATTTCGCACCTGCGACACTGGGATCGAACCTACGGTGCTGCACCTGCGGAAACCCAATCGCAGGTGCAGAAATTCGTTAAGTGGCCTGGGGTCGCACCTGCGGCAACCCTTTCGCACCTGCGTGCCCACACCTACAGAAATTCATATAATGGCCTGGGGTCGCACCTGCGGCAACCCCTTCGAACCTGCGGAAATACAATCGCAGGTGTGAGACACTAGAATCAGAATGGTTCAGCTGTCTCTCAATTTCTCGAACTCACTCGTTGGGTATCTAAAACAACCCCGAGGCCCCCGGGACCTCAACCAAACCTACCAACTGACCTTAGTACCTTGTTCAAACTTGGTTGAGCCTTAAAAACACATCTCATAACCTCAAAATCATCAGTTATGCATAGATTCAAACCTAAGAACTTTGGAAATTTTTAGAATTCACATCCGATGCCGAAACACGTCTAAACTCACCCGAATGACCTCAAATTTTGCACACATGTCATAAATGACATTACGGACCTGCCGTCGCTTTCGTAAATCCATTCCGAGTTCGATATCAAAGTCCCACCTATCGGCCGAAATCGCCGAAATTCTAACTTTCGCCAATTCAAGCCTAAATTCACAACCGACCTCGAAAATACATTCCGAACATGCTCCTAACCCTGAAATCACCCAACGGAGCTAACGGAATTGAAAAAATTCCATTCTAGATCCGTCTTCACACAGCTCTAGCTACGGCCAGATATCTAATGCTAAATTCCACATTTATGGACTATGTGTCCAAAATCACCCTGGATTTCATCACTCAATGCTCCGACAAGTTCCAATGACATAAATAGACATGGGAGAAGCGGTAAATAGGGGATCGTGGCACTAATTCTTAAAACGACTGATCGGGTTGTTACATTTTTATTCATGAATATACCGAGGCTCAGGCATTTTCAAAATTGCATCTACCTTGGCTTGATCAATTTCGATCTCTCGATGCCGGAAAATGAAACCCAGTAACATTACAGAGGTAACTCCAAAGGCGCATTTCAATGGATTCATCCTAAGTTGGTATCTCCGGAGCAACTCAAACAGCATTCTCAAGTCTTTCAAGTGGTCTCCATTATCTCTTGATTTTACCACCAAGTCGTCAACATAGCAGTCGACATTCTTTTGGAGAAGATCATCAAAAATATTCTGCATATCCCTTTGGTAAGTAGCACAAGCGTTCTTCAAGCCAAAAGGCATTACCCCGTAGAAATAAATACCCTTGGGGGTGCAGAATGCAGTAAGATCTTCATCTTTAGGTGCCATGTGAATTTGGCTATAGCCTGACAAATCATCCATAAACGACATTGCCTCATACCCAGTAGTAGCATCGATCATCAACTCTAGAATAGGAAGAGGGAATTCATCTTTGGGACATGCATCGTTGAGATCCCTGAAGTCGACGCACACTCGAATCTGGCCATTCTTCTTCTTTACAGGGACAATACTTGAAACCCACGTTGGGTATTTAACTTCCCGAATAAATCTAGCTTCAATAAGTTTGTTAACTTCGGTTTCAATCAGGGGAACCAAGTCCGCCCTAAAGCGCCTTTGAGCTTGCTTAACAGGACGAGCGTCATTCTTGACCGCAAGGTGATGGACTACCACTTTGGGGTCCAAGCCAGGAATTTCTTTGTAACTCCAAGCAAAGACATCCCTAAAATTCGTGAGTAACTCAATATAAGTGCTTTCTTCATTAACTTCTTGTAAAGCACTTACGTAGGTGGGTCTTGGTTCTTCTTTAAGGCATCAACCGTTGCCTTCACCCCTTCTTCAAGTTTCGGGGGAGCATCTTTCGCATATTCATCTTCTTGAGCGTCCCCATAATTGAAGGATATGTGATAACATTGTGAAACATCGTCCAATTTATCATCATCCTCCATTAGAGATAAAACACCATGCTCGCTTTGTGCAGTAACATGATACGAAGAACCCACACTTTCTTCGTCTGCATCCCATTCTTTAGTATAGACCATAGTGTATGGCTTAACCTTCAATACTTCACCACACGAAACCATTAAGTTTGGTTGTCTCTTCATTCTAGAAGGAACCAAACTTTGGAAATCTTTAGAGATCTTCTGAATTTTCGGTGCAGCGAGTGTTATTGTATTTCTATAATTTCTCTGGAACTTATTCCCCTTCTTTAACGGACCCAATCTCTATGCGGAAGTTCTCAAAGTTGATTTTCCAAGTCGGTCAAAGACAGAAGGTCTGTTAGAAGCGGCCAATTCGTCTTCTACATTGATACAATTGCTACTCGCCCTTCTTATTGAGATGTGTACTGGTGACGGTTGCTTGTGTTCTAAACCTTCACGTGGTTTCCTCGTTGCAGCTTCTGATGGGAGCTTCCTTAACTTTGACGGCTCATCGAGATTGTATCCAGCTTTCGCAAATAGCTTGTAAGCGTTAGGATCAAAACCTTCATCTGTTCGCTTTGTAGGGAGTGCCACATTCTGCAAATGATTTTGGGCTACAAACCCTGTAGGCGGCTTCGAGGACAACTTTACTGCCTCAATTCATTTTACCGAAAGAGTTAACTTCTTTAGCATGTTGGTTTGGAGATTAGATGATTCGCCTCGTCTTTGTTGGTTTGGAGATTAGATGATTCGCCCTCGTCTTTCTTCCTTTTAGGGACATATTGGAGCTTAGGACTTACTTTCTTTCCATAAGATTCAATATCCCCTCTATGAGATTTATTCACGTTGGGTTGTACTTCCTTAGTAACGACTTTGTCTTTACCAATAGTCACCTCAGCTCTTTTTGTTATGGGCTCATCATTCTTTATTTTCATGCCATCATCAACTTTTAGCTCCTTCACAATGCGGTTCTTCAAGTAGAACTTTGCATCGGTGAAGTGTGGCTCTGCCTCGGTGAATGGCTCATCATCAGCAACTATCTTCTTCTCGACTTCACCCTCATAGTATTTTAAACATTGATGGTAGGTAGATGGAACTACTTTATTCTCATGTATCCAAGGCCTTCCAAGTAAAATATTTTATGAAGTCTTCGCATCGATCACATGCATCCATGCACTTGATTGCATATCTTCAATAGT
>ML330097.1:0-29790 GCA_005239505.1 Nicotiana paniculata | reverse complement strand
AAAGCACAAACTTCAGCTCCAAAACAAAAACAGGCTGAAGTACAAAACACAAAAACTTCAGCTTCCACTTTTATAAAAATATAACAAAAAACACAAACAAAACTTCAGCTCCCTATATGCTGAAGTTTCAGCAAAACAAAGCACAAACTTCAGCTCCAAAACAAAAACAGGCTGAAGTACAAAACACAAAACTTCAGCTCCCTAGCTAAAGAATTTATAGAAATGTTCATTTAAAACAGATACACGCGTTCAAAAACTTCAGCATATACCAAAACAAAACAAAAACTTAAGCGCCCAATATGCGGAAATTCACCAAAACAAAACAAAAAACTTCAACTCCTAAACAAAAACAAGCTGAAGTTCACCAGTTACAAAATACAAAACAGGCATATACGTTCAAAAACTTCAGCATATTAAACAAAACAAAAACATAAACTCCCAAACATCAGCTACAAAACAAAAACATCAACTGCTAAAACGCTGAAATTAACCAGTTACAAAACAAAAAAACTCAGCAAAGCACAAATTTAANCACAAAAAAAAAAAAAAACAATATCCATAACGTAAAGGTACTGCAATGCACCTGTGATTATACGTAATATTGTTGGCGAACAAACAATTGAAGCGATGAATATCAAAAAACAATGACGATCGTAAAAGCGAAGAACGGGAGAGAGAGAAAAAGAGTATTTGCAAAGTATAAGAATTGAAGTAGAGGAATGGGGTTTACTTGAAGAGAAAGTAGGCTTGACTGCTTGTAAAAGGGTAAAATTGTCTTTTCGAAAGGTTTTTAACAAAAAAACGGGTACCGGTGCAAACATAAAACAAAGCGGGTACAGGTTAAAGAGGGGCGCCTAAATAGGGCGCCCCGTGCAATTTTTACCATATATTTGGTTGAAACTCAAAAAAAGAATTTTTAAAGTTGTGTTGAAATATAATTTTTACAAGTTGAAGTTGTGTTTGGACATGCATTTTGTTTGGAAAAAAAAAATAAAAGTTGAAATTTTGTGAGTGACAGTTTTTGGAACTTAAAAAAAAATTCAATTTTTTTTCAAAAAGTGATCATATTTCATGAACGAACAATGTTTTAAAAAAACTTATACTTGGTTTCAAACCAGGATATCATTTTACAAAAACTGTGATAAAGGAAATAACAGGGGCAAAGATAAGGTGCCATAATCATGTCCACTGCAAATAAGAACTAGAAAATCTATCCGAGTAGGATTTACTACCATATGAAAACAGCAAAGGCTCGCTGATATATAGTTGTATACATTTACTAATTTCCAAAAATCTAAAAAGAATGGTTGTTTACACTTTGACTTTACATGTTGATGGATGTACAGTTCATATTGTACAAGCTGATTTATACTTACTTCTTGGAGAAATAGATTTTAAAGAGTCCCTGTAATCTACTTGCAGGCTCCAGATGTTGGAGAAATATCAGAAGATGGTGCTCCACAAAGCACTCTCGCCTTCCCCACAACGGCGATGAACCTCCTTAATCCTCTCTACAGACTTGCAAATACCACTGCAGCTCCAATCAAAGGAAGCAACACAGATGTTGCCTGTTTGAGCTTTCAACTCACAATCTGTTAAAATATAGATAATCAAACAAGAGTGTAAACACCTCGACAAGTATCTCTTGCACCAAAACGGGTGATTAGGTGATTAATGAACAGAACTGAGGTCAGAGATATACACAGAGAAGCAACTCAAGAATCCGCCAGATATGCAGTTATTGAAAAAACCAAAGATAATCAGTAAATACGATTTCTCAAAACATATGTAATAAGCAACATATTTGGAAGACTTTTGTATACATTTTCAGTCATTTCTTAGCAGGAAGCGCAGGCAACCATGTTCAGACATAATCCCAACGTCAACATTCAATATAATTCCACTTCCATATCAAGCAGAAAAAAAAAAAAAAAAAGAGGCATGGAACTCTAATATAAGAAAGCCTTTTTGTTTACACAAAATCATGAAGGACAATAGTGTTATTGAAGAATATCTGACTCATAAATCAAACATCGACTTTAAGGCTGATGATAATACTCCTTTTGAACATAGAATAATCATCAACTGACTCTCCCTTTCTTATTGATCTTAGAGAGAAATAACAAATAGAAGCAGATGACACCGAAATTGACAATCATCAATGGTCGATGTAGATTAAGAAGTCATAACTTTCGTGAATCTTAGGGCTGACTGCATCTGAGAAATAGGGAGTTGGAAGTTGTTACCAGGTGGAGTTCCACAACACAATTTACGGTCATCTATATGTTCCACATCCAATCCAATGAACCATGATCCCAATGTTACATCCTCGTTAGCATACTTATGTAGAATATGCCTAGGTAATTTATTCGAAGATCAGAAAATGATATTTGATTAACAACAAACAATCCAAGTTCATAAGAAAACAATAAATGCTTACCGGTTTATAGATATATAGGTGGCCAAATCTTTTGAGATGGCATACAGCTGGCCGGTTGCATGTCGGAAATACCTGTTCCCATCCTCACCAAATTTCCAATGCTCAGGTTCATGATATCTCACTCCCCTATTAGTAAAGGACGACAAAAATTGGAATAAATATGGGAAATTTCCTAAGCGTGCATTTACAGACAACTTCTAGTAAACCCTCTGCTTACTTCTGCGCAAGGACAGGACCAGATTTCATGCAACCAATATATACCCTGGGTGTTGAGCGATGTCTAGCTAGAGTTGTCGCCAGCACTCCTGAAGTTTGAATACATGCAGATTAATTGTGCAAGCAAAGACAGTTTACTTGTAGCAATAGAAGCATAGTATTTAGAATCCATAAAGGCTGCATTTACCTATATTTACATGCACATCGTCATCAACTTTGACATAGAAATCTGCATCCCAGAGAGCAATAGCAGTAGTAAAATAGCTCTTTGTCTTGGCTGATAGTTCAAGGTATCCCTCAACATGTTCCTAATTAAGTTCAATTGATATGTCAGCTTTTGAGGAACAACTAACTGTCTCCCCTTCTCACTGTTTTGAAGAGGGGCAGGAGTCGACAAGAAAGCATTGACATTACCAGCCTCAAGAAATCTCCATGCATCTTCTCTTCTGCTTCAATTGCTCTATCAAGAATACCACCTGATGTTGCACTGGTCAAATGATGATTAAATGAGTAAATATAAAAGACCAAGCACCTAAAATAGGTAGGAAACATATAAATAATCCACCTAACATCTTTGATAATTATAGAGTTCTGAACAATACAAGAAATTATGAAACACATTTTTTAATCATCAACACACTCCTTCAAGAACCCACTGTAGTAAAATTAAAGTAATATTTTCACGGAGTAGCCTCTCCCAAACACAGAAACAAATAGAAGAATGAAAAAACGAAAACTATTGGCCAATACCAGCAAATCGTTACCAGCTACAACATGAAGCTTGGTAACTATATCTGAAGGACATCAGATCTAATTGAGTCACATACCTGTGCCCTATTACAAACCGAATCACAATGCCCTTTTCCTCCTCAAGCTTCTTTAGCTTATCACCTGCTTTACCACAAGTCAATAACGAGATTTTCAGTAGGCACTTTGTTATAATATATGTGCACAAATAAGTCAGAACACATTGTTAATGAAGTGTCAAAAACCTTGTGGCATCCAGGTAGCACGAACTGAGTCTCTTCTTTTTCGGCTACTAAAGGCAGTGTTTATCCCTATGACCATTAGATTTTTTCTCTTCTTGGTTAATTCAGGGATGTTCAGATCTTGAGTTATTGGAGAACCACTCATTATAGAATCCTGCAATGTCCTTGCTGCAGCTAATTCCATCTGCAGATTTGAGATTGTTTTATCCAGGGTTCTGCATTTTGTTAAATAAAAAAGTGATAAGCAGCTCTTACTTTTTCAATATTTATATCGAAAACATGATCCTCGTAAAATTTACGAATAACAAGCATAAGAAACTTACTGTATAGTGTGATCCTTCCTTGAAACTTCCCCAAGAATATCCTTGGATTCACTTTTTACATCCTTCTGCTAAAAACAACAAGACCAGAGTCATTAATTCCCGATAAGCTTGAATATCAGAGTACTTAAGATTACATTGTTGTCCACTCTTCTTGCATTAAATTCACAGTAGTAGCACTAACCCTACCTTTTGATCATCAACCTGTGTTGTCCTTGATATGCTTTTAGCTTCAGGCACTGTCCACATTCTACAACCATATTAATGCAATTAACAGTGAACGCACATATGCTCATGGCATAAAGAATAAATTGGATAAAGTTGCAACGGAAAAGTGCACAGCTGGAAAAAACACTAACTTCAACACCACATTATTCAAATCAAGGAATAACAAGTCTCTGTTACGAGGCAAAAACATAGGCCAACGACAGTGACAACTGTGGTGTTTTTAAACACCCATATCAGTAAATTTTCTTAATTTTGAAAAGCATTCACCTCCAACTAATCAGACCACAGAAGAGAACATGTCCATTAAGAAATAAGCTTAACTTCTAATGCACCAGCGATGAGACCAACAGCAACAAGAAAAGTTTTGCAAGCAATGGGAGGAGAACGGATTTTAGCAATTTCAGGTTCTAATCACAGTCTCAACTCTCAATACCACACAATCGGCTTCACTGAATGGTGAAGAAAGAAATCGACAATGGATCTCAATACCACACAATCAACTCTTTTTTCAGTTCATGTGCAAGTAGGAAACTGCAACCTTATGTAAAGGACAAAAGCATAAACATAATAACTGACTTGCATTTTACGAAGTCAAAAAATTACTTTAAAGATTAAATCATTACAAGCATTGTTACAGTAGTCACCTCAACACTTAAAACCAATAGCCTAAATGGAACCTATAATTTCCTAAATTGTATAGACAAAGTCTAAAGCCCCATTATAATTGAAGGAAAAATCGTTTACTATTAAATCTCTGAAAGCTCTCTACAATTCTCACAAATCAAAACTTCCTTCGTTTCTAACACTTCCATTTCTAATTTGTCCAAAAAATGAAAGATTGAGATAGGAAGACAAATACTTTAATAAACTTCAAAACGATCATAATCCAATCAAAAGCAGTAATTTTCTGGAAAAAAAAAAACAGAAAGGAAAATGCATATAAAGATGAAAAGAAAGAACCTGTCGGTTAAGAGCATTCCAGCACAGAAGCAGCCAATACAGAGAAAGATGGTCAAATTTCGAGACGCAACACCTTTTAAAGCTGATTCTGCTCTTTTGCTTTTCCAATTCATTGTATTCTTCATTGCTTAACCAACTCAATAGAGCTAATTCAATTAGCAATATCCATTTAGACTCTCAACTCAACTCAACCCAATTAGTACAACTTTTCTCTCACAAAACAAGATGTCAGAAGAGAACTGACTAACAAATTTTTTGATGGATCCTTGAATTGTTTCTGAGATTTCTCTACTACTAACTGAGAATGAGCAGTAGGTGTATTGACAGTTTTGTGGAATTTGAGTAATACAAGACCCACATAAGCGTTCATCACTTCTTCCATACCCACTTCCTTTTTTTTTTCTTTTCATTTTTTATCATTTATTTTTCTTTTGTCCAATTGTCCTTGACCCTAGTATTCCCTTCGTATGACTTTGTCGGTGGGAGGGACGGTGAACGTTATTTAAGGGAGGAGGGTGTTGACGAAGGGCATAATGGTCATTTTAAATATATTAGTGTATCGTTTGCTTGTATACTAGGTTTAAATTAAGGTGGTCATAAACTATTAAATTTTTTATATGGACCCCATTTACCATTCAACCTTTACTCTCTTCGTTAAATACATTACTCGATTGTTATTATTATTTTTTCAATAAGTACTTTAAATAGAAAAATTATCTTTTTGGTAATTATATAATTCAAATGTTCATCTGATTAAAAATATTATGATAACTTACATTTATATATGACAATTCTATTATCTCCTTAAGAAATATTATTTTATTTATTTTATTTATTCACTATTTTAGGTACAAAAGATTTTATTAAAAAATATTTAATGATAATTTATGTAGATTTACATTCAGATGTTCATATATTATTATCAATTGATATCATTTTATACAAAGTTCTCATTAAATTGAAATTTCAATTGGAATACTTTATAAAATTAGGAAAAAAAATATTTAAGAATAAAATACAGTTTCAAGTCCCCTTTTTATTATAGAATAGTATAATTTGTTCAAAATGTATAATAAGTATCCCTATCCAAAATATGATTTGAGAATATCGAAAGTAAAAATTAAGACAATTAATTTGTGAAATTTATTTCTTTTAAAAATTATTATATTATTAGGAAGTATGAGAAGTATCGTTATACATGATTATACTTCTTCCTCTATGATCGAAATTAGTTGGGTACTTCCTCAATTAAATAAGAATTTAATATTATATAAATTTTAAAATAAATAAATATACAATTAATTATTTTAAAAAATCTCAATAAATGACATTGTGATGAAATTATATTATACACTAAATAGTATCTCAATCATATCAAATGAAACTAGAAAAAACTGCAATATTTCAATTTAAGATCAATTTGATTAGTATTTAGAGTGATCGACGGATTGATTTATTTTTAATATTATGTCATTAAACTAGAACACAATACCAATTTTCTTGTTAAAAATTCTTAATAATTAAAAATCACGATTATTATTTCAAAGAACTAAAAAAAATACATTTTCATCAACTATTTGAGAATAAAATAAATATGTTTTATTATTCAAATTTTGATAAGTACAAAAAGAAAAAGTAATGCATTAACACAACTGAATTATTATCTAATCATTGTATAATAAAGTATCAAACTTCGACAAGTATTACAAAATGATTGGTATAATAATATGATTTCAAAAAAATTAAAATGCACATATTGTAAAAGATAAATAACAATACAGGTAATCGTGGTTCTATATGTTATTACACAAAAGCTTATCCTCTTTCTTATTTCCTTAAGGCGTAGAAATTGTGTAATTAGCAATAAACCAAAAAATATAAAAAGGAAGAAAATAAGAAGAAGAAGAAGAAAAAGAAGAGCAATAATTGGGCCGTACATCGTAAGGGTACATCACCTAGTTACTAATACAAAAGCAAAACAGCTTCAACTTGGTCGCCAATTGGATGATTGAAAAAACTTGCACAATAACAATGGCTACTAACTAATACATAAGAGTTAAATGTACACAAACATCTACTACTATTATAGAAGAGAGGATAAGCAGCTGATCGTCAACATGCTAGGCACTTAAAGGGCATTTGGGTAATTTCAGTTAAAATTGATCAATATGATTGCTTAAAACTAAATTATTTCTGGGCTTATGTCATCAAACATCACCACACACTTCTACACTCCAAATTCTCATGTGGGCCCCACATCCCACTCACCAAACTTTCTCCCTAATAGTTCAATGATGCATCTGGAGGTCCCATTTATCTTTCTTATTTCTTCGTTTGATTTATATTTTTTCTTCATTTGATTTATATTGTTTTAGTGTTGATTAATCAGCGTAACTAATATGTGATATTTAGTATTATTTACTTCAAAATATAATACATCGTAATAAAACATTGTTGATTCTTTCTTCGCAACTAAATTATTATCTTCTTTCATAATAATTTACACAAAAAGATTTATAGTTTAATTAGAGCTAATTTAACTTGTGAAATTGTAGTTATTTTTGTTTAAAAAGTCTTTCTCATTAAAAGAATCCCTATAAAATTTATTGGCATCAATTCTATTGAGTTATCTCTTACATTGCATATATTGTCTGTCAACTTCGTAATTTTTAGTTTATTAAAATTATACATGATCGATCAATTAAAAAATAAACACTGTTTTATTAGTCTATCTAGAAGACGTATAAAATGAGCATTTTAAATTTATAATGAAGCATAATATTTATTAGTAATGACGTCATAAGGAAGAATAAAGAAGAAAAATATACAATAAATCGTAAATTACTATAATATACGTATGCAGTAAGTAAAATAAAAGCAAGAAAGTATGAATAAGAAGGGAAAAAGGGGAAGAAGGAGTACAAGCAATTGCATCAGCACCAATAAGATTCTATAGATAAAATAATAAAAAGGGTTAAAAAGATTAGAAGTAAGAGAAAGTATACAGTAGAGAAAAATAAAATAAAAAAGACATCGGTGCTAGAACTAGGAGCAAGAAGTACGCTCTGAGAGACAAATTTGAGGAGGAAAAAGAGTTTTAAAAAAAAAATATATTTAAAAATAAAAAAATAATATTTGAAATATCCTATGGTAAATATACTACATTATTACCATTAATTCTTTATCGTCTTTGATAATTGCAAAGTTTAGTTACCTTATTTTAGTTATGCATAATTTTATGTGGACTAAGTAATTAAATTTACAGACAAATATGTTAAATTGTATAATTATATTAAACTACACTCAAATTCAATTACATAAAAACTTTTCAAACTAGCTCTAAGAGTTTAAATATTTGAGCTTCAAATTATTGGGTTTGTGCTTAGCACGGGCTAACTGCGACTAGTACGGTATATTTATTGATTTGATACTAATATTATGTAAATAAGTTTTTTCTCACTACACATTTTTTTTTTGCTTGAGTGAACTTCCATCATCAATTACACTATTGATAGTTTTATTGCGCCTTTTTATCATATTTCATTTGGTGGGTGCAACCTTTAAATGTACCCATTACTGTTAATGGCAGAATGTGACAAACATTCTGTTGGTTAATAGATGGAGAAGTTCTCGCTGGCCATAACCATGAAGGCGTAATGGACGGAAGCCATGATATCTCGGAAAGATCTTGGGCATATCAGAGTTCAGCACAGAAGGTATCTGGTGTATTCCGAATGTATGCTTGGTGAACTCCATTCGGTCACTCTCCTTCCGAATTCAAATGGACGACCCTGATCGTGGTTCTATAGCTCTCCTGGCTTTGGCTTCCATGTTTCTAGGTACCAAACCATTCTTGCTACTTGTCACTATACTAACGAGCAGTGGGATCATATTTTACTAATGCAGATAGTCCCCTCACTTGTTGGTAGTTCTTGAGAAATGCCCGAGAACTGGAAAACCTTTGATTGGGAGAAAATATTGTATGAGATCCTTTATTGGTAGAGAAGAAACCTTATTTACTATTAGTATTCTTCCATATTGGAAGTGATGTGAGCTGAGACTGAGACAGTGTGTGCAACATTCATTTAATGCTCGGGACACGAGGCAAATCTTAATTTGTTCATCTATTGATCGCAGTTCTCAAGATCGTGATGACTGATTTTGGATTTGATGGCTTTGAAACGTTGGTTCCCTATCTATACATACATAGGACTCATTCGATCTTTCAATTACTTTGAACCAAGCGAGCTCTTGTGAATATGAAGGACGATCATGATAAAGGATGGTATGATTAGTTTGTTGGTGTCCTAACCCGACAACTGGTCCACTCCGAGGGTCAAACTTTTATACAAAGATTAAACGACAAGTGTAAGTATATTATCTTCATATCTGTCGTCCATTTTATGACTTGTGGTTTTGAATTGTAGTTATTCTAGAGGCGCCCGACGAATATTAAAAAATAGTTGAGAAAATAGTATCATCTTCACCGATATCTAAGAGGTCCTGGAAGTATATCTCGAAAATCTTATGATGGAGGCTTAAGAATCATCGTAAGCGTTTGTGTTGATTTCCTTTCTGTTTTGTTGTTTCATGTTTTTATGTTACCTTTTATATGGTAGACATTGCATGCGCACCAAGAAAAATCCTTCCCCAAATGTTGGTTGATCTTCTCATGACCATTGATGTCGCGCAAGATAAAATCTGATAGTTATCCGCACTGAAACAAAAAGAAAGTTCATCAAATACTGCTCTAGCGAGTTCTATTTGTTTTTCAAGAAAAAGAACCAGGTCCAATTACAAGATAAGAGTCCGAGAATATTTAGGGTAGTCCACGAGTTAATTTCTGGTCTACATTGTAAGTTTTCTTCCGTTAAACTAAATTGTGGCCCAATAAGTTTAAGGCCCCTAATTAATATTTAATTAACAAATCTCATCTGTCCGACCGGTTACTTGATGGACGTACCAGATTAAGTAAGAACCTCTATAAATTGGTCATCTCCCCACCCATTAGGGTTACCGTATTTTTTCCTCCCATCACTAAAGCGGCGGTAACGTAAAGCTAGGGTAAGGGTTGAGAAACCGATTTCGATAAACGCTTCCGCTTCACAATAATGACCTACGATTTAGGTATGTTTTCTATAACGATTTTATGTAAGATTATCATGTTCAAGATCCTGGTACAATTAATGTTTATGCTAACATATGGTATCACGAGCATGAGATTTGAATTGATAATCTTCGTGAAAAACAGATATATGCTATGTCGTCTCACGAACTACTATAGTTATGAAAAGAACATTAAACTTCACGGCCATTATTCTGGATACCATAGTTACAAACTACATTAGAGTTTGCTTTATTTAGTTTATGCAATTATTGTTTCAGCCCATAAATAATAGTAGCTATTTAGTCATTGTTTTAAATGAATAAAATAAGTAGCGACTATGTTTTGGTGCTCAAACTGTCCAGATATGTTTTATCATATTTTTTAACTTTCTCAAACATGATCAGTCTTATTATAAGATTATTTTGTTTGAAAAAAATTTATGAAGATAACTGTTAAGAAATTAAGGGCCATGTTTTCAATTCTTAAACAAATAGATTAATTGAAAGAGTTTGGACGCTCAAGCAACGGAGCTGCCGACCTGTAGAATGTAATATTGAAGGTGCAATATGTTATCTTCTTTAGGGTTGTCTTTTCTTTAAATATTATTATATTTAAAAAAAAAAAATTATGATAGCCAAAGTAACCAAACTAGATTGTTTAAAGTATTCACATGCATAAAATCTTATGATCTCTATTTTGTGTATGCACTTATATTATATAGTTTGTTAGTCACCAAAGTGGCCAAACTAGTTTGTTTGTAAAAATATGCATACATAAAATTATAGTTTATCCATGAAATTAATGAAATGCCTATAATTGAAAATCAGTGGATAAATTAATTTTCACTATTGTTATAACTTTAGGATTTTACCCAAAGGTGAATCAATTATTCTATGAATAGTGAATATGATGAGGTAAATTAATATTCTTAGTCAAATATATATTGTCTGTCCAAAGATGGCATATATATTCGGTTAAAAATATTTGATTACCTATTAAAGACTAAATGGCATTTAAATTATGATAGTGTGTCGTAGTATCTACCCAAGGGAGAATTGCGATATGCTTTAACTGTTTTGTTGGATCCATATTGATTTGTGAGCATGTATTATTTATTTTGCAGCTATTCCTTTTCATTCGCTTGCTTCTTCTGTTACTGTGTTCAACGGATTAAACTTCTCTGAATGGTGTGAGCAAGTCCAGTTCCACTTAGGTGTGATGGTTCTTGACTTGGCTCTGCTGAATGATAAGCCCACTGCTATTACTGATTCGAGCAATGCAGATGAGAAGTCTTTCCATAAAGCATGGGAACGCTCTAATAGGCTAAGCCTTATGTTGAGGCGAATGAATATTGCCAACAACATTAAGAGTACTATTCCACAAACAGAAAGTGCCAGGGAATACCTGACGTTTGTGGAAGAACGTTTTCGTTCTGCAGATAAGTCTCTCGCTGGTACACTAATGGCTGAACTCACGACCATGAAGTTTGATGGGTCGCGTAGTATGCAAAACCATATCATCGAGATGACTAACATTGCAGCAAGACTTCAGACCTTGGGGATGAAAGTGGATGACTCCTTCTTGGTTCCGTTTATTCTGAACTCGTTGCCTCCTGAGTATGGACCTTTTTAAATTAACTATAACACTATTAAGGATAAGTGGAATGTTAGTGAATTGTCCAGTATGCTTACTCAGGAGGAGTCAAGACTTAAGAAACAAGGGAGTCATTCAATTATCCTCATGGGTCACAGAGCTGGTAAAGGACTTAAAGTAAAGGCCAACAAGTTCAAGAAGAAGAAAGCACCTGCTAAAGCTCCACAAGATACTAACAAGGAACATAAGGAAGATACGTGTCGTTTCTGTAACAAGGAAGGACACTATCAGAAAGATTTTCTGAAACATAAAGCTTGGTTCGAAAAGAAAAGTACAATTAGTGCTTTTGTATGTTTCGAATCAAATTTAGTAGAAGTTCCTAATAATACTTGGTGGCTTGATTCTGGTGCAACTACTCATGTATCTACTACGTTGCAAGGATTCCTTACGATCCAAACTACAAATCCAAATAATGATTTCTTGTTCATGGGAAATCGTATGAAGGCTCCAATTGAAGGCATAGGGACTTATCGTTTGATCATGGAGACTGGACGTCACCTTGATCTATTACAGACTCTTTATGTACCTTCAGTTTCTAAAAATTTGATTTCTCTTTCAAGACTTGATGTTTCTGGATTTGATTTAAAGTTTGGAAATGGACGTTTTAATTTATATAAGAATGCTATCTTTTATGTTTCCGGTTTTCTTAGTGATGGATTATATAAATTGAAACTCGATATTGGTTTTTCTGAATCCCTTCTTAATGTTCAACATAATGTTGGAATTAAACGTAGTTCACTAGATGAAAGTTCTGCTTACTTGTGGCATAGACGTTTGGGTCATATATCCAAAGAAAGGTTAGAAAGATTAGTAAAGAATGAGATTCTTCCGAATCTAAATTTTACTGATCTTACTATATGTTTGGATTGCATTAAGGGAAAACAAACCAAGCATAGTAAGAAAGGCGCCACAAGAAGCACCCAACTTCTTGAAATTATACACACTGATATTTGTGGACCCTTTGATGTTCCATCTTTTGGTGGAGAGAAATATTTTATTACCTTTATCGATGATTTTTCACGTTATGGATACATCTATTTGCTGAAAGAAAAATCTCAAGCAGCAGATGCTCTCAAGGTGTTTGTTAATGAGGTTGAAAGGCAATTAGATAAAAAGGTGAAAATTATTAGGTCAGATAGAGGTGGTGAATATTATGGTAAATATAACGAATCAGGACAGTGTTCGGGTCCATTTGCAAAGTTCCTCGAGGAACGTGGCATATGTGCACAATATACTATGCCAGGAACACCTCAACAAAATGGTGTTGGAGAAAGGCGTAATCGAACACTTATGGATATGGTTAGGAGAATGATGAGTAATTCCTCATTACCCAAATAATTGTGGATCTATGCTCTTAAAACCGCTGTATATTTATTAAACAGGGTTCCTAGTAAGGCAGTTCCAAAGACCCCTTTTGAACTGTGGACAGGAAGGAAACCTAGTTTAAGGCACCTGCATGTTTGGGGTTGCCCAGCGGAAGCTAGAGTTTATAATCCACAAGAAAAAAAATTAGATTCTCGAACAGTAAGTGGTTACTTTATTGGTTACCCAGAGAAATCTAAAGGGTATGTGTTTTACTGTCCAAACCATAGTTCGAGAATTGTTGAAACCGGTAATGCAAGATTCATTGAGAATGGTGAAGTTAGTGGGAGTGTTGAAAAGCAAAGTGTGGAAATAAAAAAGGTAAGGGTCAATATTCTATTACCCACGAATGTACCTACTTCCACACAAATACCAAATATTGTTCCAGTTGTTGAAGAAAACTTTGACAACACCGAGCAACATTTGGATGAAACAATTCATGAAGAAACTAACTCACAAATATCTGACACAAATGAACCACAAGAAATGCCATTAAGAAAATCTCAAAGAGTTAGAAAATCGGCTATTTCGGATGATTACGTGGTTTATTTGCAAGAGTCAGATTTTGACATTGGTCTCAATAAGGATCCGGTTTCATTTTCACAAGCCATAGAAAGTAATGAGTATGATAAATGGATTGATTCCATGAAGGAAGAGCTAAAATCCATGGAATACAATAGAGTCTGGGATCTCGTTGAATTGACAGAAAGTTCTAAAAAAATCGGGTGTAGATGGGTCTTTAAGACCAAACGCGATTCAAATGGCAATATTGAACGATATAAAGCCAGACTTGTTGCTAAGGGTTATACTCAGAAAGGAGGCACTGATCACAAAGAGACTTTTTCACCGGTCTCAAAGAAAGACTCATTAAGAATTATTATGGCGTTGGTGGCTCATTATGATTTAGAGTTGCACCAAATGGATGTGAAAACTGCTTTTCTTAATGGAGATCTCGAGGAGGAAGTTTATATGGACCAACCGGAGGGTTTCGAAACTAAAGGAAAAAGTCAAATGGTGTGTAAACTGAAGAAGTCAATATATGGACTTAAACAAGACTCACGACAATGGTATATAAAGTTTAATAATACCATAACATCTTTTGGATTTGTGGAAAATACCGTTGATCGGTGTATATACCAAAAGATCAGTGGGAGCAAGTTTATATTTTTAGTCCTATATGTTGATGATATTCTACTTGTTGCTAATGATTTAGGCATATTGCGTGAGACTAAAGATTTTCTCTTTAAGAATTTTGAAATGAAAGATATGGGCGAGGCATCCTATGTGATAGGAATAGAAATATTTCGTGATAGATCACAAGGATTATTGGGATTGTCTCAAAAAGGCTATATCGAAAGGGTTCTAGAGAGATTTAATATGAACAATTGTTCAGCAGGAATTGCCCCAATTCAAAAAGGGGACAAATTTAGTCTCATGCAATGCCCTAAGAATGATGTAGAACGAAAAGAAATGGAATCAATTCCTTACTCTTCAATTGTTGGTAGTCTGATGTATGCTCAGACTTGCACAAGACCAGATATTAGTTTCGCGGTCGGAATGCTAGGAAGATATCAGAGTAACCCAGGAATTGATCACTGGAAAGCTGCAAAGAAAGTTTTGAGGTACCTGAAAGGAACGAAGGATTACATGCTCATGTATAGGAGATCCAAGCATTTGGAAGTTGTTGGATACTCGGATTCAGACTTCGCTGGATGTATTGACACTAGAAAGTCTACGTTTGGTTATTTGTTCCAATTAGCTGAAGGAGCAATATCATGGAAGAGTGCCAAACAGTCTGTCATTGCTACATCCACGATGGAAGCAGAATTTGTGGCATGTTTTGAAGCCACAATTCATGCATTATGGCTGCGAAATTTTATTTCAGGACTTGGGGTTGACACCATTACCAAGCCGCTGAAAATTTACTGTGATAATTCTGCAGCAGTATTCTTCTCCAAGAACGATAAGTACTCCAAAGGTGCCAAGCATATGGAATTAAAGTACTTTACCGTCAAGGAGGAAGTTCAGAAACAAAGAGTGTCACTTGAGCATATTAGAACAGATCTCATGATTGCAGATCCGTTAACGAAAGGCTTACAACCAAAGATATTCAAAGAACATGTACATAGAATGGGTCTTGGCTGTATTTATGACTGATGCACTTATGATGTTTTAACACTCTGAGCTCATTTATGTGTTTCTGATTTACATTAGTGATTTCCTGTTTCTCATAATGGTGTACACATTATTGTTTTTAGAAGTTACAGGATAGTCTCAATGAGACATTATTGTGGACCATAATATTTATAGCTTATGGACCTGGTACGATGAGTTGCTAATTTTGTAGTATATGGAAGGGAGTATGTAGACAAATTATATATAACCGCCATAACTCACATTTAGTAGTTTATCGTATCATGGTGTTTATGATGGACATTATAGAAGAGATTTGTTTGTGCACGACTAATGTTTATATGATTAAATATTAATATTATGTGATTATTGGGCCAAGTGGGAGAATGTAAGTTTTCTTCCGTTAAACTAAATTGTGACCCAATAAGTTTAAGGCCCATAATTAATATTTAATTAACAAATCTCATCCGTCCGATCGGTTACTTGATGGACGTACCAGATTAAGTGAGAACCTCTATAAATTGGTCCTCTCCCCACCCATTAGGGTTACCGTATTTTTTCCTCCCATCACTAAAGCGGCGGTAACGTAAAGTTAGGGTAAGGGTTGAGAAACCGATTTCGATAAACGCTTCCGCTTCACGATAATGGCCTACGATTCAGGTATGTTTTCTATAACGATTTTGTGTAAGATTATCATGTTCAAGATCCTGGTACAATTAATGTTTATTCTAACATACATATCTTCAGGACAAGGAGCCTATTTTGATTGATATCGAAGAAATCGAGTCCCCCGATTAAGGAGCCAATATGGGGTGAGGCTTCCACCCTGACCCTATGAAAGGTCGTTACGGAAGATGGACTTGTGGGATTATTTGATTTAGTAGTTTCCCAGCCTAACCCCATACCTTTATGTCGATCTTGCAATTTCCTCAAGTCATCTTTTCGACAAGTGTTGACAAATATCGAATTATGATTGAGGTGCCCTAAGGAGTGAATCTTCTAGAGTATCTGAGGAAGGATGTTGCATATATAAAAGAATTGGTTGGCCTTTTAGAGAGGAATATGGTGGACAATCTGTCTGTTGTTGGCCTCATGAACGATGTACTACATTGCACCTTCAAGTATGCTTTGGGATATCCCTTTTTTCATTCCGCTAAACCCTTAATTGTCTTGTGTGACATTATGTTGTACTTTTTGTTTTTCAGTCTAGTTTGATGTCAACAAAAAACGTGATGTTCTTACTCTATGAGTAGAAAATGTAAGAGATAAAAAAAACATTAAAGCTTGGGAAACTAGGTTTCGAAAAGTACATACCAAAAAAGAAACTTTTGAGTTTTTGGATTGATGGGCTAAGGAGGAGTTGAGTAAGGTGAAGAGTGATATGGAGAAATAAATACCATGTAAGTTGAGAGAGTGGAGTTCCTTGAGGCTTCGCTTGCTTGAGCCTAATTGATTGTCACGATCCATTTTACTCCTCCGTAAGGTGTCGTGACGGCGCCTAGTCTCTACGACTAGGTAATCCTATTATTGTGAAAAAAGAAAGGAAACGTAAAGATTAGCAGGAATGTGATCGCATTCCTGACCGCATTTATGCTTCAGGACTTTTAAAATTTTAATTTTTATACCCGACCCCCAGTTCATTAAAACACTTACCCTCTTCCATTTTAACGATTTCTGAACAAAATAGAGAGAGGGAAGAGAGAGTTCTTGAGAGAGAAGGTTCCATCTTCACCCAAAAAATGATTCTTCACTTGGGCCTGGAAGTTATTGAGTAATTGTCATCTTCTTCACTCTAAGAGGTGAGTCCCCACCCCATTTCCTTTTAATTCTCAGGTTTTGGCTAAAAAGGGTAAAACACATAAATTGATTCTTGGAAATAAAAGCCGGTACCTTTGCATGCATGTAAGTTAAACTCCCTAATCTAGTAAAAGGAAACGAGTTTGGGTAATTATTCATAAAAAGGGGGTTAGTAATCTAAGGGGTCACATAGCGTTCGATGAAATTCCTGAATGAGTTCGAGTTATGTTTATGGTTCCTAATTCTAAGTGAAATATATCACATTGTGGAATAGATTGACAGTTCTAGACGGTCCGGTGATTTGTGATAAAAAAAATTAAAGGGGAATTCCGATTCAAGGTATGTATGGCTAACTTTAATCTTTGTAGAGTCATCTTTTTGGTGTCCGAGCATACGGTATGAAATTCTTGCTTGAGCATATGTGAATTGATTGTCCTGCTGTGTCGAGGTGTAAGATTTCATTCTCTGATTTTCTTAGTCGATTACCATGCTAATTGCGATTGTGAAGGGTGATTCTTTGTGCTTATCCTATCATGTGTAATGTTTGTTAACTGTTCGAATATGTCAATATGGCAGTATGTGCTACTAAATGAAAGAATGTTAACGTACCCTAATGTGGGAATGTATCTAATTGCTAAGGTCTGAGTGTGGCAAATGGTGAAAAGAAACTGTGGATTGATTTAGTTGAGTTAAATAATGATGGAAACACCATATATGAGTTACTGTTTGGTAAGGATTATTGTGCCTTGACTTCATATAGTTGTTGGTTGATATGAACTTATGTTCTTGATGATGAAGATCCCTGTGATTTAATTGTTGGTTATTGTTGCTATCAAATATGATTGTACGGTGGTATCGGGTTGCGGCCCGCAAGACGAAGTAATAAGGGTGGAGAGGTAATAACGGTGAAATGTGATTGTACAGTGGGATCGGGTTGCGCGCCGCAACACGAAGTAATAAGGGTGGAGAGGTAATAACGGTGAAATGTGATTGTACAGTGGGATCGGGTTGCGCGCCGCAACACGAAGTAATAAGGGTGGAGAGGTAATAAGGGTGAAATGTGAATGTACTGTGTGATCGTGTTGCGCGCCGCAACAGATGAACAATTGAAATGATTAACTGTGGAATCTTCATTTGTGATTTTCTGTATATCTGTGTGGTACTTGTGTGGTTACCCTGACTGTCTTCCAATTGTGTACTGTTTGATTTTACTTTGAATAAACTTTGTTCATACATACTAGTACTATTCAAAGGTACTAACGTCCCTTTTGCCGGGGGTACTACATCTTTTATATGGATGTAGGTGGTTCCACAGCAGGTAGCTCAGACCACCGATAGTGGTGCCACCCTTCCGTTCCTTCAGCAGATCCGGTGAGCCCCATTTTCTCTCGGGGCCGTGTGTAGTCTATATCATCTCTTTTGTATATGTTATGTCTTCTAAGGTATAGCCGGGGCCTTGTTGCCGGAAAGCATGGTGTAAACTCTTAGTATTCTTAGAGGCCCCGTAGTCATGATGTGGGTTGTACATATATGTATTTTGGGCAGTAATTGTGTTTACTAGTAATCGTGGTCCGAATCGGAATTATTGTATGTTTTGTGATTACCAAATGTTGAAAGGTTAAAGGATGAAATGAACTCAAATGGTAAATTCATTCTTAAACTCTAAATTGCTAATTCATGTGGAACAATGTATATTGTTAACACGGGGTAACGCTTGGGCAGGAAAGGCAATCCAGGTCCGCTTGACCGGGATCATCCGGTTGGGCGCCGGTCTCGTCCCTCGATTTTGGGGTGTGACAAAGATAAAAGCCAAAACAATATAATTTAATAAGCAAGGTAGTGCCACTCGGCATATACAATAACATCGCTTCCAAAACCCGAAATGTCACCAATCACAAGCTTCTACAAGTCTATATAGCTCTATACAACATGTCTAAAGAAACCAAAAAAAAATCTCTAAGCGGGGGAATAAAAGGGGACTCCGAGGTCTGCGGACGCGAGTAGAAGTTTCTTGGAGTCTCCTGAATTGGCAAGCACGCACTAAACCCGAGGCTGATAGCTCGTACCTGGATCTGCACACAAAAAACATGTGCAGGAAAGGGCATGCGTACACCACAATGGTACCCAGTAAGTGCCAAGCCTAACCTCGGTCGAGTAGTGACGAGGTCAGGTCAGGGCCCTACCGGTGTAAATACAAAGAACTAAAAACAGCAAGAGATATAAATATATTCTACAGTAAAATAATTAAGGAAGTCTTCAGTAATAAAAGTCAAGAAGCCCTCGGCTCAGAACAAGAGAATCACAATAGGGAAATCTCCCGGGATACCGTCCCATAGTACCGAATTAGTTATGCAGTACAGGGGGATCTCCCGCAATACGTCCGTAGTCCCAAAATAAATATACTATACATGAGGATCTCCCGGAATACGTACGTAATCCCAAATAAATATGCAGTGCTGGGGGATCTCCCGAAATACGTCTGTATTCCCAAAGTAAATATGCAAGACAAGGGGATCCCCCAGAATACGTCTGTAGTCCCGAAGTAAATATGCAAGACAAGGGAATCTCCCGGAATACGTTCGTAGTCCCAAAGTAAATATGCAACTCAACAATGACATGACAGTTACAAGATTGAAATGTACAGTTTAGACTAAATGCAGCCAAGGAAAATAGGAATCTATCTAATCATGCTGCATAGAATTTCAAGTAGACAGTCAAATACGTTGGCATGCTTTCCTAATCTAAACATGGTAATTAAACATAATAGTGCAGTTCAACCAAAGGAAAACAGTTTATGATTTAGAAGAAAAACGGGATTTTTACAACAATAGCCCGTGTACGTACTCGTCACCTCACATACACGATGCTCATACATCAAACAGTACCAAACATCCTCAGGGAAAGTTCCCCTACACAAGGTTAGGTAAGCCGGCCACTTACCTCGAACCACTCAAATCAATCTGAACCCGCTCTCTTACCATGAGTATCCAACTTCGAATGACCCAAATATAATCAAACCAATTGTATAATGTAAATATAACTACAAGTAACTAATTTAGCTAATGAATTCGAAGCTAAATTATTAAAATAGGAAAAACGCCAAAAAAGCCTCCCCGGGTCCACGCCTCGGAATCGGGTAAAAATCACAAATTACGAACACTCATTCACTCACGAGTCTAACCATATCAAATTTAATCAATTCCGATACCAAATTCTCAATCAAAATTCCAAAATTCGGGTTAAGAACTTTTCTTAATTTTCACCCCAAATCTAAAATTAGATGATAAAATTAAGAATAGATTAGTGGAAATTAATCATAAAGGAGTTAGAATCATTACCCAAAAACTTCCTCCGAAAATCTCTCCAAATTTCGCCTTCTTCCAAGCTCCCAATCAAATTTTGAGTTATGAACCAAAAATCCTCGATTTTGAAATTTAAATCTACCCAGATATTTCCTTAAGCGCAATCGCGGAAACACCCTCGCGATCGCAAAGAACAACTCCGCTGCCTCATGATATTTACTCTACACGAACGTGTCTCTCCTCACGCGTCTCTCCTCACGCGAACGCGATGCATTGGCTTTACAGACCTACGCGATCGCGATTGACCTCGTGCAATCGCGAAGGGTAACATACAGCTCCTCTTTGACGCCTTATTTCTTCTTCGGGAACGCGATCTGGCCCACGCGTTCGCGATGCATGACCTGACTAACTTACGCGTCCCATTCTTTGCAAACGCAAAGCGTTAACCCAGCTGGCCTCTCAATTGCTCTACGTGATCGCAATCCTTCTCACGCGATCGCGGTGAAGGACACCAGCTGCAGAACACCAGCGAAACCCAGCCAACTTCTTAAGTCCAAAAATGACCCGTTGAGCACCCGAAACACACCCGAGGCTCCCGGGACCTCGACCAAACATACCAAGCAATCCTACAATACCATACGAACTTAGTCGAGCCTTCGAACCACCTCGAACAACACCAAAAACATGAATTAAGTACGGATTCAAGCCTAAGGAACTTTGAACTTTCCAAATTCAACAAATGACGCCGAACACATCAAACCTAGCCCGAATGACTTGAAACTTCACTTACAGGTCACAAATGACACTACGAACCTACAACCACTTCTAGAATTCCATTCCGGGCTCGATATCAAAATTTTAACTACCGGCCAAAATCGCCAAAAATCTAACTTTCGCCAATTCAAGCCTAAATCTACTACGGTCCAAATTTTAAGACTTAAACTCTCATTTAGGGACTAAGTGTCCCAAAACACTCTGAAACTCAAAACCAATGATCCCGGCAAGTCACAATAGCATAAATAAATATGGGAAAAGCAGTTATTAGGAAGTCGGGGCTCTAACTTTCAAAACGACCGATCAGGTCGTTACATTGATCTAAATAATGAGGAAGACACCTCGACAGGCTCTTGGATCTTGGAAATATTCCACCAAATCTTTTGAGGATGAAGAAGAGATACTGCAAAGTGAATGAGATAATTCTGTTTGGAACCTTAACATATTGAAGTCCAATATGAGCTTGCACAATATCGTCTTTTCGGAATCCAAGCTATCAACATTAGAAGTTGTACGTGCAGTGAGTCCTGGCATGGATGAGGTGATTGAGAAAATGAGATAACCAATGAAAACGGCCCAACATACTGTGGACTTGTTCTCTCTCAATGAGGATTTTTTGGAATGGTGGATGCTTCTTGACTTCACTAATGAGGATGCTGAATAGCGCATTGTTACGACCCAAAACCACCACTAATCGTGATGGCGCTTATCTTTCTAGCAAAGTCAATCACAAAATAATAGCAAAATAAAATAACAATCACAAAATAAATAAGTTTCAGTCAAATAACCATAGTAGAAACCGAGTCAATACATAAATCCCCAAAAACTTGTAACACTGAGTCATGAGCTCTATCATACAAATACAATTATAACAATACATTGTATGATTCAATAACAGTAATGAAATGATAGAAGGAGACGCTAGGGACCAAGATCAGGGTGCAGCTCTACCTCGGGCCTCCACAACAATCTACCACTCCAAAAGCTCAGTTGGATCCAATTCATGGATCTGCACAATTAAGTGAAGAGTGTAATATGAGTACAACCGACCCCATATACTTAGTAAGTATCATGACTAACCTCGGTGAGGTAGTAACGAGAGTGGCCAATGATACTCACTAACCAAATTTGTAAAATTCATGAATATATATGTACAAAACAACAACAACAACAACAATATTAAAATCTAAACATAACGTCCAAAACATCCAACGATTCGGCACATAGAGAAGATATGCATGTAAAATAAGTCAGGATACATAGTTCAACATAGAGAGAAGATATGCATTATGTTTCAATCCACTGAGTAAAACAACATATAGAGAATAAAAACCCAAACAAATCAGTTTTCACAATCTGCATGTATACCATCAAAAGAGAAATATGAGAAGGGGAATATAGGGGAACGGATCCTTATTCATACGCTACACAAATAACTTACGTGCCAATAACTATAACGACTGGACGGACAACTCACGTGTTGCAAAAATGACTTATGTGCAATAATTATAATCACTGCACGGACAACTCACGTGTTAGCAAATCAATCCATATCACAGAAAAACATATAGAGGAAAACATATATACGAACAACGGACGCCATACAATAACAAATATCATGATCAACTAGGATATCAAGCCTATACAATAACAAATAACTCACATCGAGTAATTTCACTAGAATTGTTGAATCTAGAGAACAACCATGCTTTCGAAATGATCTGGTCTACGAGTTGCATCCTTAGACCCTAGACTTTATTGTATGCATGGAATCTTCTCATTTACGGACTGTCGCTGATCAGTGACCATACCCTATCGTTTCTTTGCTTTCGAATCCGAGGGGTGTTAAATTATCTTCTTCTATCCAAAGTTTAGTGTTATACCTACGATATACATCATCCACAACTTGGGAGGGATCTATCGAAGACTCTACTTCAGTCTTCTTGTAGCATACAAATTATTTTTGTTCAAATTGCTTGTGAAAACCATAGCCGCCCAATTATCCGGTACGGTGGGGAGCAACATTGTTTTCCTTTGGAACGGGGTCTATGAAGTCCCAAAGTAATTTTGTGCTCCCTTATTGAATTTTAAAAATATCATCCATTCGTTCTTCCAGCTTCTATGCTCCAAAGTGTGATTTGATAAATACTCCTACAAGTTAAGTGAATAAACTAATAGAATATTTAGGTATATAGGAGTATGACGTTAAAGCCAATTTGCCTAGGGTCTTTCCGAATTTCTTAACTAGTAGAAATTTGATTTCTTCCTTCATGAGATCGTTCCCCTTGATTTCGACCGTGTAAGCCATGATGTGGTTATGCAGATCTGTAGTTGCATCATATTTAGGAGAATCCGACATCTTAAACTTCTTCGAAATTAGTATTAGGGGGGCACTTGGCTTCCATGATTTTTTAGATTATGTCGATTACCTCGATGCTGAGTGGAAATCCTAGGATCTGTTCGATTCAATTATTCTGTTACTTGGCTTGTTTTTGTAAGGTTAGAATCAAATTTGTAACTCAGAGTTTTTGGTCGTAGTTGACCCTCCAGCTTCGGCGTTATTTGGTAGTCCCCCTGTCCTCGTATTTCTCAGTTTGGAGTTAGGAGCTTCTATGTTGATATGTATGCTCGGAGGTGAAGTTGGTGTTGAGGCTGTTGCACCACTCGTCAGAACCCTTAACGCCTCTCCGATCTAAGCGTTTAATTGTTGTTTCTCAGTCATAAAATCTTTCACTGTCTCCTCGAATCCAAGTTTTTCATCACCCCTGCTTGTGGATCTTGCTGGAGAATTCTCTTTTGAGCGGGATAGAGATTTCCCGGAGTTTGCTCCATCAGTTGAAATTTTGGGTCCAGTGGCTGGTTATTGACTCCGGGCATGATGTTTTCCTTGAATGGATAGTTACCAAATGAGAATAATAGAAAATTTGAGAAAAAGCAACAAGACTTTGGATCAAATTCTTAGTTGCTAGGGCCTATGGTGGGCGCTAAACTTGTTTAACCCAAAAATTAATTTAGTATAAACGATTGTATTTATATTTTAATGTCACAAGCAAATAGATTTATCCATAAGAAATAATACTGATAATCAAGACATAATTAAAATGCGTAATGAAGAGATTCTTATTGAACGCCAGCCTTCAATCTGGCTACACAATACAATCCTTCGAGGATATCTTTGAGAAAATTATTTTAAAGAAAGTTATGTATAGTCTAGCATGAGTAATCCAGTGTGATTGCTACAAATGAACTAAGTTAAGTATTTATAGCCTAAGCGAGACGTGACCGTTCCAAGTTTTTAGCCTGCATGTTGCATACATGGTTAACAGATGGCGAGATTCTCGCTGGGCATGACCATGATGGCGCAACAGGCGGAGATCATGATCTCGGGCATATCAAAGTTTGGCACAAATGATGTATGGTCTGTCCCGAATGCTTACTTGGTGAATCCCATTCGGTCACTTTCGTTCCAGATCCCGCTAGCCATTCTTCAGCTCTCCTGGCTTTGACTTTTATGCTTCTAGGTGCCGAACCATTCTTGTTGCGTGTCACTATGCTAACAAGCTACATGGTGAGACCGTATTTTACCAGTACAAAAACTTCAAATAAGCTTGCATCAGAAATGTGAAAGAGAACCTATTGTTTGTAGCAGCTAAGTGGACCGATGGTGGAAGAAGATGCATATTGCAGAAGGCGACTACAGATTAGAGGAGACATGGGCGAAAGGAAGAGAGAGAGGAAAAGGGAGCTGCATTTAATTCTTGAGATGAAAAGACCAGAATATTCATTTTCACTAGAGCTGTCAATGTGGGCTGGGCTGGGCTAAACCACCATTTTGATGGGCCTTATAATTGCCCGCCCACTCCAGCCTTATGTGGCCCGCGGGCCTCATGGGCCGGCCCATTATTTTTTTAAAAATAATTTATATTTTTATTTAATTTCTAACCTAAAAAAAGATAAATATTTAAAAGTTTAAAAATATCTTATTGGAAAAATTTTAAAAAACTTAATAACTTTTTATACTGTTCCAATATATCACAGTAAACACTAAAAAAGTAAAAGATAAGAATATATTTCATTCACTAAAAATCAAAACTCAAAACAATTATTCAAGAGAACGTCCATGATGCTTATGGGGTATCCAACACATCATCTTCACCAAACACATTTGAATCCGTGTGTGACAAGATTGTCTTAACATCTTCACTTTAATCTACATCTACAATTCATGTGCAATAAAAATTAGTTAAATATTAAAAATAATAAAATTTTATAAACTAATAACGAGTAGTAATGAGTGTTTGACATTTTCATGATAGATACAACTTTTGTGCTTTGTCAAAACATGCCCACCAATGCTAAATGTTGATTCTGATGCTACAATGGTAATAGGAATACTAAGTACATCACGCGCCATCACTGAAAGATCGGGATATTTTCTAGAATGGTCCTTCCAATACATGACAACATCCATCTCTTGAAACTTCTCAAAATCAAGCTTTGGTTCCTCCAAGTAAAGATCCAGTTTTGACTTTACATCGTTAGGGACAACGTTTTATATTTTATATATTTTAAATAAATATTTTTATTAAGCCCACGGGCTGACCCAGCCCAGCCTCATGGGCCATGGGCTTACTCGGGCTGGGCTTAAAAGCCTCATTTTCATTTTTAAATGGGCTCCAAAAATTCTAGCCCAATCATGCTAAATCACAGGCTGGGCTGGCCCAACTGGTCAAGCCCATATTGATGACTCTAATTTTTACTGGGGCATTTGCATCTATACCCGCTTTTTAGGTCACATTTTAACTTATACCCTCTTTGCAAAAAAAATTTGCAAGCGTACCCACTTTTCGCGTAACTTCAGGCATACGTGCCTGAAGTAGCAAAATGTTTTGTCCGAAGTGGAGCAAAACTTCAGATATTTTTGCATGAAGTTTGCCCTGACTTGCAAAAGCAATCACGCAAACTTCAGTTCATAGTGCAAATGACAAACATCAGTTCAATAAACCAACAACATGTGTTGGCTGAAGCTTTTGTTTGTAATTGCTGAACTTCAGCATTCTAGTAGCTGAAGCTTTGTTTTTAATTGCTGAACTTCAGCATTCTAGTAGCTGAAGCTTTGTTCTGTATTTGCTAAACTTCAACATGTTTTAGCTGAAGCTTTGTTATGTATTTTCGGAACTTCAACATGTTTTAGCTGAAGCTTTGTTCTGTATTTGTTGAACATCAGTATGTTTTAGCTGAAGCTTTGTTCTGTTTGTGATGAACTTCAGGGCTGGAGTTTGTTTTGTATTTGCTGAACTTCAATATTCTAGGAGCTGAAATTTTTGTTTATATTTGCTGAACTTCAGCATTCTTAGAGCTGAAGTTCTAAAACAACAATGAATTTAAAATAGACCATGATTAGCAACGATTGATGTTGTTCTATGAATGAAAAATATTTCGACATGAAAACAAGTTACTACAGATAAATTAGAGCCAAAAATCAATGTGCGTGTAAAGCTAAAATATCTAAGAAGTTAAATTATTGTGAATAAGACCAAACTGAACATAATGGGACAAGCAGATATATATGAATCATCAGGCTAGAACGCATAACAATATCTCAATTTTCAGCATTCAAAAAACGATGGAGGAGCTGAAATTGTTTAAACAGTAGGTACAAGTTAAAACTTTTTTAAAAAGTGAATATATGTTAATGGGGTATGACCAAATAAAACGCCCGTATAATTTTTATATTTTTACTAATGTGTTGTTATTGGGCCAAGTCCATATTAATGGCTCTAATTTTCACTAATGTGTTGTTAGTGTCTCATTAAGAGTAGTTAAGGAAAAACAAAAGTGCATACAATGCTAACCTATTATAGTAGGTTGGCAAAACACATATATTATTCAATTACAAATTATCTTCTCTACCTTATTTCATGTGAAAACGTTCTTTCTTTAATTTGTTCCAGTAACATCTTTCTCTAGTCAACATCTCTAATTAGCATCTCAATGATGTGGAGACTAATATAACAAGATATAAGAATTATAAGTTATGAATTTCACTCCCATATATTAATGTGAAGTCTTTTATGTGAAAATTATACTCCAACATGACTAAGATCTTGCACATTATTTTAAGTTATTTTCTAGGAAATCTTACACAAATGTTCCAAGTAAGTCCCAACTTACCGACCTCTAGCCATTAACCGTATACTTACCAAAACTAACCAAGTACATATAGAAATTGAAATTTCAAATAAATATGGTTCTTTCTCTCCAAGAATCATATGTAAAGATCTCATTCCATGTGTTTAAGCTTGATTACCAATATAAGATGCAAGACGGAAAGAAAATTTCACGGATGAGGTAGAAAATAAAGTGATGAAATACAAAAATAATATATACAAGATTCCAAAAATCTAAGCAAAAACGGATGTTTTTCAATGGGTATGGTTGAAATTCATTGAAAACATATAGATGAGTCAATATACAAAATTTGAGGAAGATTATAGGTGATTTGGACTGATTTGATATCAAAATTCGTAGTTAAAATCGAGTCCAAAAAATTCTTCTGCGACACATATATCAAACATGTATCACCCATGTATCTCACACAGAGGTATACATGTGATACACAAATGATACACTGTGTGATACACATATTGTGAGCATGTGATTTTTCACCCACCATATACTCCTACAAAATTCAATAAAATAAATTAATTTCACAAAATTTTGTTGAACTTTAGTGTTAATTGTGAATTATTTTTGCATTGCATATTAATAATTCATCCTTTAAAATTATTTAAATTTGTGTAATTAGGCGCATCACTATTATCAAGGAATTATATATTCATTATTTGCAATTAATTGAATAAAATAACAAACGGATGATGATTATTTGATGTAATGTATTTTTAATAACTAATTGCTAAATTTAGTCATTTTTTTGAACAAATTGTGAAAATTGATTTTCTCTTTTAAAATATATGAGTGTCATATTAATTGTTTTACCCTTAATTTATTTACCAATCAATCTATAATTAGACTAAGTTCGAATTAATTAATATATTTTTGTGGAGCTTTAAGTTAATTTTAATTAATTAAGTAGTTTAGATTAGTTTAAAAAAGAGAATTAATTCGGACCTGGGCTGAAAATACCCAGGCCCAATCCCCATCTCTACACTACACTACCCATACACCCCAGCCCAATTACCGCATAACCCATCCGCCTCCCTCCCCAGTAATTCAAACGACCCCGTTTCATCCCTCAAGCCCCCTAGCCGTTGGATCAATAAGATCCAACAGTCCGGAACTAAGAATCCCTACGCTATATAAGTGTCCAAACGACCCCCCTACCCTCATTTCACCCAAAGACCAACCCCTTCAAAACCCTAGCCGCCCCCCATCCCTCCGTCTCTCTCTCTTCTGTTTTGAGAAAACCTAGCCGCCCTAGGTTTCCGCCGCCCGAAAATAGCCTACCGGCGGCGGACCACCACCAAATGACCCCAAATCTTCACCAAACAATCTCTTTGCCATCCTCAGCCACCTCCCACCATTTGTTTCTTCAAAAAATCATCCGAAATCCCCAATTTCAGATCCAAGAACCCAAAACCCTAACCTTTTTTCTTCAAGATGACTCGAAGACTTTTAATGACTCGAACCTACACGGATCGATAGCTCTCAATGAGGGCTATTGATTTCTGTGGGTTTGAGTCATTTTCAAACCCTCCGGAGTCCGACCAAGGTCCGGCTATTTCATTCTTTTCCGGCCAAAATCCCTTTAACGGGTATCCCCCACTCCCTTTCTATGTGCTCTTGATTGATAGCATGAATAGGCCGTAGTTTACTCACTGTTTTCCTTCATTACATCATTGTTGTTTGATTCCGTTTACCTGTTCATATTTTCTTTTTTTAGTTTAAAACCCCAAATGTATTTAGCTTAAGAACTCTTTATCACTGTTTTGCGTGATTTAACTGTTTAGGTTTTGTATTTTTTCTACTTATCGTGTAACCAAGATTAGTATTAGGTTTCATTTTTCTTTTCTTTGCTGATTTTCAAGCGTCTGTGTGTTTGTGGATTTTTTGTCAAGAAATGAACATGAACGAACTAGTTAATCGAATCCCTGAACTCATATGCCTTTATTGTAGTAGTTGTCTGCTTGTGTATTGATTGAGGTTGTTGTTTGATTTTGCTGCCCACGTTATTAGTTGCAATTAGATGATAATCTCCAATTAATCATAGGTTTAGTTTCAACTCTTATGTTAGATTGGCATATTCAAATAACCTAAACAAACTAATTCCCCCTAGGCTCAAGTGAAACTTAAACAAATTTTAATACAAGTAAACTGATCAAGTCTAACAACTTAGTTAATTCTCAACAAAAATTCTAAACAAGTTGAAATCAGTTAATAATTAGACAACTAATCAACTAATTAGGCTAAAACTCAGTTCTAAAATAGTGTATGGTCATGGTTCAACCTAGACTTATCAAGACTAATTTAGTTAGCAATAATTTCCTAT
>ML330095.1:0-29484 GCA_005239505.1 Nicotiana paniculata | reverse complement strand
GAGCAATTCAGCTCCGTGTATATTTCCTTATGTGAATTTTATGATGGGACCAGGTGGCACGCCGCCACGGGTATGTTATTGGTATTGGGTTGCACGCCGCAACAGTATGATGATGAGTAAGATTCCTGTATTTGTTTTCTTGTGTTTTACTTTCTATCTTCTGAGAAGAGTTCCTAATAAGTTGCGTGAGTCGAGTAGTCCTTTCCTGAGTCATTTCTTTATGTATCATGTTCGAGTTATGGCCTATTGGCGCGTTGTGGTGTCATGTGAGACTGTTGTTCATGTTGGGGTGATTTGTTGTCTAAGCAGCTCATACTGGGTGAGGCGAGATTATTGAATCAGGGATCAGTGCGATAAGATTATGTGAAATACATTGAAGGACAATTACCAACGGTTGGTTCATAATGAGGTGATGATTCTAGTCAAGATGAGAAATTCAATGATTTGTTAACTTTGCAGTTAGGTATGAATTTCTACACATCTCCTCTGTTGTGGTGGTATTGTCGACAATATAGCAGGATGTATGTATATTTGTTATGAGGTGCATCGGGAGCATCAGGTCCGTGAAATTTTGGTTATTAAGATTCAGGGAACGTCATTGTGGTTAGATGATGAATTTTGCAGTGCATGGTGCTAATTCAGCAAAGGTATGCAATCATGTTCTGGTATGTCATGTGGTAGTTGATATGGTGTTTATATATTGGAACTAGGCCTGGCAGAGAAATTTCAGGTATTGGCACTAGGTTCTGAGCTTATTATATGGATAAAAGAAGAAATCTTCAGATTTGATCAAGCTAACTCAACTGGGTTGTGGTAGCACGGGCAGGTGCACGAGTTATTAAACAGTGATTTCAGATAACTCCAGAGCAGTTCTTAGCATGTTCGAGGACGAACGTCTATTTAAGTGGGGGAGAACGTAACGACCCGACCAGTTGTTTGAGCTCTAGCACGTCGTTCAGCGGTTTAAAGTTGTGATCAACTCCATTTCAGGTAGTATGACTTGTAGGTGTGGTCGGAATGGAATTTTGGAAAGTTTAGAGTTCGTTTGGAAAGAAAATTCTCATTTCAGAAGCCTTAAGTTGGAGAAATTGACTAAGATTGGAATTTTGAGTAAACAGCCTCTGAATCAGAATTTGAAGGTTCCAGCACGTTCGTATGATGATTTCAGACTTGGGCGTATATCCGGATCGGGTTTTGGATAACCGGGGAGCGTTTCAGCATATGTTGTGGAAGTCAGAATTTTGAAGAAAATTTCCTAAGTTTTTCTTGAAGCGCATTTCAGTGTTATTGATGTCCATTTGGGATTTCGAGTCTGGAAATAGCTTCGTAAGGTGATTGTGGAGTTGGGAGCGCGATCGGAAGTGAATTCATATGTCCGTAGGTCATTTTGAAGTCATTTGGCTAAAGATAGAAATTTGAAGGTTTTTGAGAAATCCGACCGGAAGTGGGAATTTTGATATCGGGGTCGAAATGTGATTCCGAAAGTTGGAGCAGGTCCGTAATGTCAAATATGACTTGTGTGCAAAATTTGGGGTCAATCAGACGTGATTTGATAGGTTTCTGCATCAGATGTAGAAGCTGAAAATTTCTAAGTTCATAAAGTTGGGATTTGGGTGCGATTCATGGTTTCAATGTTGTTTGATGTGATTTGAGGCCTCTAGCAAGTCCACATTATGTTTTGGAAGATGTTGGTATAATCGGACGGGGTCCCGGGGGGCCTCAGGTGGATTCCGGGTGGTTAACTGATCAATATTTGAAGTTAGAAGAGGAACTGGAATTTGTTGTCATCTGGTATGACCGCACCTATGAGGCTTTGGCTGCAGGTGCGGAGCCGTAGGTGCAGCTATGGCGCCGTAGGTACGAAGAAGTGGTGGTCTGGCTGGGAACGCAGGTGCGATGATATTTCCGCACCTGTGAAGTCGTAGATGTAGGCTATGGGGCTGGTGCGAATTTGGCTGGAGCTGAGGAAAAGCCGCAGGTGCGGAATTTTTGGTCGCACCTGCGAAATCACAGGTGCGAGGGCTGGATCGCAGGTGCGAGAAATGGCCTGGGCAGAATGTTTTCAAACCGTGATTTTTTGCCATTTCCTCACTATTTCATCTTGTCATGGGCGATTTTGGGAGGCTTCAAAGAGAGGATTTTCTTCATGCAATGATAGGTAAGTAATTCCTTCATGTTTCTAAGTTAAATACAAGATTGTTACATGGAATTATACATGAGAACTTGTAGGAAAATTGGGAAAAATCTTGAAGAAACCTAGAAATTTTTAATTTGGATTTTAACCACGAATTTAAGCATGGAATTTAAAGTAAATTGTATATTTGAACTAGTAGAGCTATGGGTAGAATATGTCTTCGAGAAATTTCGAATTTTCGGGCACGTGGGCCCGAGGGCATTTTGGTCAATTCACCGAGCGGAGTTGGTAAAGTATATAATTTGAATTTTTTGCGAGTATTAGGATGAATTTTCATTGCTTTGCCCATTATTTGGTAGTTTTGAGGCGTTGTGCATCCATTGGAGTCGTCGGAAGGGCTTGGAAGCCGGTTATGAGACTTCGGAGCGAGGTAAGTCTCCTTTCTAACTTTGTGAGGGGGAATTGTCCTCCTATATGATCTAATTAAGAATGTGCTACTATCTGCGGGGGATACGTATGTACGAGGTGACGGGAGTCCGTGCGCAGCTACTTTTATGAAATGTCCGGGTAGTCTAGGATCCACTAGCATGCCTTACCTGTTGTACCTATGATCTTGCCTGTAATGTTAGACTGCTAATATAATCTAAATCATAATTGAATATCTAATGAAGACTAGAGTTCATTTTCTTAATCATCTAGAAAGCTAATTGATTTCCTCCGTGGATAATTGTATTCCAGATAAGGTTATATTATTGAATATTATTAAACTTGGCAAATGAATTTCGAGAAAAGATTTAAATACTATTTTTGTGATTTTTAAAAGAGAAATTTGTCATTTTCTTGAGTATTTGTTTTCCCGATGTAGTCCGGGTAGACTGTTGATTGTGCATGATTGCATGTGACCGCTTCGCAATTTACTTCACGAGCGGAGTGTTATTTTCCCTACTCTCATGGGAGTTGGTCATACGCCATGGCGGATTGAAAGATGCACTTATGGTTCGGGTCGTTCGACCCTCGGCAATGCACAAAGATGATTATTATGATGGATCAGGCTGGTTGTCCTTATCCCGTATGCACATGCTAAATTGTTAAATGTTTTTCATGGATTTTGAAGTGATAAGATATTTGGGGGGAACATAAGAAGTAATTGTTTATTTAAGATATTTGGGGGAAAATGAGGAAGTAGTAACTGTTTATTTACTTTTAATATTTACTTGAATTTCAGTGCTTTAGATATATTTGCTGTTTTACTACCTTTACATGCCTACCGTGTTCATCATATTCTGTTAAATTAATTTTTTAGACCTTAGTGAGTGACTAATCGACCTCTCATCACTACCTCTCTGCGGTTAGGCGGGCGACTTACTGAGTACACGTTGTTTTCGTACTCATGCTACATTTGCTGTGCATTTTTATTGCACATGTACTTTCATAGTGATTTGGCGGATTTAGAGACTTAGGCTAGCTGCATCATCCGGAGGCGATCCGCAGCTGACAGAGTCTCCCTCATATTTGTATTTCGGACAAGCTTTGTGATGATTGTATAAATTCTTAGAAATTGCTCATGTACTTGTGACACCGGGTTCTGGGATATGTTGGGATATATTTGCTAAAATGGAATATTTAAACCATTATCTTACTTAACGGATTTTATTTAGTTATTATGTAATAAAGTGAAAGGTAATGATTTTCATAAATGTTGAAACAAGAATTTATTTCAACTAATTACTGATGGTCTTGCCTGACGGTGGTGTCCGGCGCCATCACGACCTTAGTAGATTTTGGGTCGTGACACTAGGTAAGCCTAAAATTCATGGAACAGAAACAATAATAAATAAAATCTAATATTTTATGAAAAGTGATTCTTTATACAAGAGCATATTCCCAAAACTCGGTAGTACAAGTCATAAGCTCTAATGAGTTTACTACAACCTCCAAATACAACCGTTTGGAAGTAAGTAAAAACAGTGTAATACAGATTAGGAAGGTGACTCTGAAGCCTGCGACCGCAGCAACAGGTTACCTTGAGTCTCCTCGGCAAGAATCTGCACAGCTACTAACGATCAATACCTTGATCTGTACAGAAAAATGTGCAGAAGTGTAGAATGAGCACACCAAAGCGGTGCCCAGTAAGTATCAAGACTAACCTCGGTGAAGTAGTGATGAGGACTAGTCAAGACACTCACTGGTCTAATAATTAAACGGGTATATATGTATAAAATGACAGAATTTGACATCTATCTAACGACTACACAAGATGGTAAATAACAGAGCAACTACAATGCGGAAAGTGGTACAACAAACAACAACGAAACAGCATAATAAAACACAAAAAGATGGACAGAGATACAAGCCAAATCGGAAACCACAACACAATAAGAATACTAGTAACTTAGCACTGCATTAGTTTGTCTACATCAGGCCTTAGCTAGTAAAACCCAATAAATTGGTCAAATCCTTGAGTTAAACTTTTCAACCGCAAGTTTATATTGAAAGCTTTTAAAATATATTCTTTTCAGTGTGGAAATTTCCTTTGAAATATACTTCCTCCAAAGATAAATAATATACTTTACAAAATGAAATCCTCAAACGAAATTCCTTTCAATAAAAGCTTTCCAAATGTACCTTTCTAGTAAATGTTTTTGAAACATAATTTCCTCCAAGATAAACGCTTTGCAAACATAGTTTTCCTTCAAGGTAAATTCCTTTCCATTTTACTTTTCATTAGTTGTCCCTCAAACATAGTTTTCCTTCAATATAAAACAATTGGGATTCCGTCCCGTAGCTCAGAATTTAGTGATATAGTACAGGGGTAAAGATCCCGGAATACGTCCGTAGTCCCAATTTAAATATGCAGTGCAGTACAGGGGGAAAGCTCTCGGAACACGTCCGTAGTCCCAAGTTAAATATGCAATGCAGTACAGGGGGAAAGCTCCTGGAATACGTCCGTAGTCCCAATTTAAATATGCAGTGCAGTACAGGGGGAAAGCTCCTGGAATACGTCCGTAGTCCCAATTTAAATATGCAGTACAGTACAGGGGGAAAGATCCCGGAACACATCTGTAGTCCCAATTTAAATATGCAATGCAGTACAGGAGGAAAGCTCCCGAAACACGTCCGTAGTCCCAATTTAAATATGCAATGCAGTACAAGGGGAAAGCTCCCGGAATACGTCCGTAGTCCCAATTTAAATATGCAATGAAGCCAACAGAGAGAACAACTAGAACACGACAGAAACATCATACATTGCCACAACAAGCACAAAAGCAGCCAAAATACATAAATGCCAAATGCGACGAGTAAATTAATACAAGAACTTAAATCACAAGAATGGTAAAACTCACTCATAAGAAGTAGCCACTTAAGGGAATGCCAAGCACAAAGAGAAAACAGTGTAACGAGGGGAAAACAAAGAAAATATAGCAACGATTCCTAATATTCTAGTTCACAACATGAAGAAAACCAAATCATCCCGGCAAGGGAAAACAACTATAACCAATCTCGCTTAAACAATTAGCTTCACAGAATAAAACTCAGCTTGGACAATGCTCAGTAACAGGCAACACCAGGGAAAATACTATCAACATGGATGATTATCAAACTTAAACCTAAGTAGAACTTAAGGGTAAATCATATAAATCACAATATACGACTCACAGGCATGACCAACGTATAGATATTCCAATTACTGCTAAACAATTATAGGGCGAGATTATACTAGTTCCAGTCAAATAGGTAGTTTCTGAAGGAAGATATAGCATGACGGTAGAAGAGGTAAAATTTTCAGTTAAGTCAACTAAGATAAAATAAACACAAAGGGGAACTAAAAGCAAGAAAAATCGAATTCAAGCAGGAAAGGATGAAACTAGCAGTCACGAACTCAGTCATAGCGATTAGAACTTCATACACAGGGAATATAAGGACCTAAGGATCCTAAAAAAAAGACCAACCTATTTGCAAATAAGTCTGAGTACGCACTCGTCACCTCGCGTATACGGGCTACAATCAGCATACGGGCTAATCATTCCGACAAGTCCCATAAGCAGGTATAAAAGTGAGAAAAGCAGTTATTAGGGGATGGGGGTGCTAACTCTCAAAATGACCGACCGGGTCGTTACATATAGGTGATACACAAGAGATACATAGATGATAAAAATATGATACATAGATGATAAAACTTCTTGTTTAATCAAATATATATAATTTACCGATACACAGAGATACATAGGCGATACACAAGAGACGCAAATATGATAAATAGCTGATACAACTTCTTTTTAATCAAATAGATGTATAATTTTAAAAATACACTTGTAACAAGATTTTAATTGATAGATCAAATATTTATTTATATTTAAAATTCAAATGACTTCTACATTGATACAGTTCTTGATATATTAGATTCTTCTAAATATTTATGATATTCAGTAAAGTAAAATAACAAGTATTAAATGGTTTGACATATTTCATCCTCTCTTTGGATTATTTCTCCAAGATTTCCCATTGTGACCTTCTTCTCAATACTTTTCACATGAAATCGATATATTTCGTTCCCTTTTAGATATTGACTTGCACCTCCCCTTCCTTGGACTTCCTATTGATTTAGTCACGTCTGGTGGCAGACTTCTTCATCTAGAACTTCTGCAAGAATTTTTCATGTGCTTTCATCAGGAACCGGATTTCATAGGTCATGAATAGGTACTTTCTGGTGTAGTACACCGAGCAATACTCAATGTGATTAATTTATTTTTATTTTAATACTACCCAAGTATGTACACATGGCAGCTCATCCAACTGAAACCTTCTACAGGTGCAAGTTCAATCTTTTAGGAACACCATTCTCTGCTTACCCTTGTCAAGTACGGAATATAAGTAACTCGTCGAAGGGGTTACCTACAAAATTTATCAACTATCATTAGTGGTGACGAAGCAAATGCCCTCAAAAAACATATGCAGGAGAGCCTATAAGATTCAAATTGGCTTAATATCATGTCAAACCAACTAATATTTCTGATGTGGCGTAGGCATAAATGTAACATTAAATTGAAAGCCTTATATATACATGTTGGTAGTCGCCTAAAAGTTGAACAATTTGCTTACATAATGACTAATTTCTCGCATACCCCAGAAGAAACAGAGAATAGAGGTAAACCAACCAGCTTTGAAAAGAAACAAAAAACCTGAAGCCTTGGGTAACAGAGATAAGACCCTCCATTACTTGAACACTATTATATTATCTTTGTGCAAACAATGAATATCAGAAAACGTTAGATTTAATCAATGTGGTCTCCTTGTGTCGTGCAAATGGGCACTAGTTTAACAGAATCACATAAAGGGTTCAAGATATAACAAATTCGTGAATTCAGCATGATTACATATTATATGCACAAGTATCTACAGATTCTAGTCATACCTTCATCTGATGTGACAATTCGAGATGGTCCATCAACATTGTATCATATTTTTTTCCAAGATCAGTAAATGACTCTGTTGCATTCTTTTGAGTTGTAATGTTCCATCGTCCGATCAATTGCCTTATGTACTCCAGCAAAGGCAATACCAGGGGAGTTCTCTAGAAGCCTTGAGCGTTGCTTTGGTCGACTCCACAATGTTTGAAGTTATTATCATGTTCTATTGACAGTGGAATGTGCTCTGGACCATCTTTCATACCTGTCGATACCTAATTTTTTCCAAAATATTTTTTAAAATTGCATATGTACCTTCAAAATCATGCATAAATATCAATTGGTATTTTTCCATAATTTTTCTACATTTTATAAATTTGTCCAGTATTTTATTTCCAATAAATAATTACAAAATTGCATCACAGATGATTTCGAAAGCATTTCTTGATTTAATTTATTATTTATGGTCCTATTAAGACCAAATTATTTCATAAATAGCCAAATTGGCACCTTTTGATTATAATTACAATAACTTTACAATTATAGCCTATGTATATAATTTTATACTATTTTTACCAGAAATTAATCCTTTGTATTTTGAAATACCAAATAATCATTTTTGAAACATTTCTATGCATGAAATTCATTTTTTGTAATAAGTAATTATTTTATAATATTATTTTAATTAATTTATCTTGGGTGTTTAACAAATGGCCCCATTTATTTCAATTATAGCCAATTATAGCCAGCCCAAAACGCCTAACTACACTAGCCCAAGACCCCAGGCCCAAATCCTAATACTTCCCGACCCAAATCCTGGCCGTTGATCATTTTTTATCAACGGTCCAGGTTATTTCCTTCCTAATTTAACCTAACAACTACCCCCCTCACACCCTCCGCCGTCACACTCTCCTTCTCTCCCAAACTCTCTCTGCCCTAACCCTAATCTCCCCTCGTCATTTCTTGCTCGCTCCACCACTCCCAGCCTTAAAGACTCTCCTATGACCGGGATTCCTACTGTCTTTGAGGTCCTCAAGGGACCAGTGGCCGGTCTGTGATAACTTGGATTTTTACCTCGTTTTTCGTTCCTCTATACATGAGTTTTGGATATAATTGTACACAAAGTGGCCCCGAAAGCTTATACGTTGTGCTTGTTGCAAGATTGAACAAGAAATGAAGACACTCAGTCTAAAATATGCTCAAAACAAGAGTGAATCCAGCACAAGGATCAAAGACAACAAAAATGATCAAGCAAAAGGCCACCGCGGCCGCGGTCCAGCTTTCGCGAACTGCGGTGGCATGATCCATAGAAGCTGCAGGCAAGGCAAACTTCCACCACGGTCGCGTTCCTCATTTCGCGGTCCGTGGTGGCATGATCCAGAGAAGCTGCAAGCTAGGCAAACTTCCACCGCGGCCGCGGTCCTTGTTTCGTGGTCCGCGATGGACAACTTCAGAGAGGTGATTTCAGTGCATAGCTCACCGCGGTCCGCGGTCCTTATTTCGTGGTCCGCGGTCAAGCCTTATTAGAAGCCCAACAGCTTAGCAGCCCGGTTATTTTCACGGACCGCAGTCGTGTCTTTGCGGTCCATGGTGGCCCCGCAGGGGCATTTTTGTCCGAAAATTTGGCAGACTATAAATAGACTATTTTGTAATTTCTTTAAACATCTTGTAATTTCTAAAGTAGAGAGCACGTGAATATTTTAGGATTTTCATCTTTCTAGCTTTGTTCTTGCATTTTTCACATTGAAACGTCAATTTCATTGTTAGGAATCAATTAATGGGTTCTTCTTCTTCTCTATCATTGTTTTCATCTTTGATCATGAGTAGATAGACCCATTAGCTAGGGTTGTGGCTCAACCCTAGTGTGGGTATGTAATGGGTTTTTGCAATTAAGGATGCAAAATTAATGAGTGTTGGCTATTTAGGCTAATTTAGGGTTTCTATTGCCATAATTAGTGGTTGCAAACACTAATTAGCATTTTCATGAATTGGGTCTCTCTTGAGAAAGAAGACTTGAGTCTATAAATTAGCCTAATAGGAAATTAGGGCATTATCAAGAGATTGGTAATCCCAATCAATTGGGTTAAACCCAGAAACGGTAAAACCCTACTTGAGCCCTAATTAACGGGTTAAACCTCGAGAGAGTAATACCCTACCTAAGCCTTAATTGCTTGATTAATTGACACCCAATTGGCCTCGAGAGGGGAAATTAGGGAAAAATCACTCAAACTACCGAGAGGTATAGAGTGGACACCTTCGTGCATTGGTTATAGCTGTATCCCTAACCAATTCCCCGACCTTAGAATTGAAACCCGTTGTGTATCCACCTAGGCAAAGGTCACGACCTTAGTGCCTTTATCAATATTAGAAAACATAAACAAAAACAACTGGGTCATTAATTAGCTTACAAACAATAGAGTACACTTAGCATAGTTCAATACTAACAAATGTTTAGAAGTGCAATTAGAAACACTCGACCCTTTTAGATCACTTAGACACTCACCCCCATTATAGACTCCCTGTGGATTCGATCCCGACCATTCGGGTAAAAGCTACACGATCCTTGCCTTCCTAATTATATAGTAGTGTGGGTGAGGCGTGATCAGTCCGCTCACACCCTGGCCTGTCCTCACCATCCTCAGGCCACCATGGCTCATTTTGAGTAAGATCGTCCTATTTCTTGGCTAAACTTATGGGTTCTAAGCCGATATCTCTCATTTCTGGGTTATTTTCTAGAAACCCTAATTTCATGTCTTAACTCTTTAGATCTGTAACAGATCTGAGAATATTCGAGCTATTTTTTCTTGTTCTTTTATAAAAACCTTCCGATTTTCAAAGCATCGCTTCATTTTCCTAATTAGGGTTCTCGAACTTTTCTTTAAAACGATTTTCTCTGATTTTTAAGTGTTATTATCTGATTCTTTTGTGTTTAAATGATTTTTGTTAAAATCTCCCTTAACCCTAACTAGTTATGTTGAAAACCCCTAATTGTTTAGCATTAGGTTTTGATTCTGAGTTCGGCATTGCTGTTGTTCATTTGATTTTTGTTGTGTGTTTGATTCTCATGAATGCTACTTCGTTTAATTAGATTTTTTGTGATTTTTTTACCCTATTGTGCCCTATTAGGGTTTCAGACATGATTCCTTTTGTTTATACTCTGTCTATTTTGTTTATTCATGGAAGTTTATATTATTTCCCCTTAAAATCAGTACTATTTTCGATTCTTGAATCCTTGATTTACTGTGTTGATTCTCCTATACTGATTTCCGGCTAATTTTTCCTATTTTTACAACCTTTAATGTATTTCTTGCCATATTATGTGATTAACCGTATTATTTACTGATTATTACTGCTATTTCCTTAATTAGACCTTTGTGTATCTATCCCTAATTACCTATTATGTACCTATATTGTTTGAATTATTTCCTTAATTGTTGCCTGCTCTTTACCGTTGGTATATTACTCCCTTAATTAAGGGAAGACTTGGATGATTTTACTCTTAACTGATTCTGTAGTTCTACAATTACTGAACAATTGATTCTTCCCTTATTTACCTATCTTTCAACTGCTATATATATACACTCTTCTACTTTCATTAACGGACGAACTCACTGGTTCAAACTCTCTCCCTTACACTTAAAACTTTCCTGCTCTTTCTTGTTATTTGCTGCTTCCACTGACTAGCTGGCTGTAAGCCAAGGCTAGTTATTGCACTACACTGTTCTAAACTTTGTGTCTACCCTGCTTTACTGGTATGCTCTGATTTTCAATTTAAGTCCCAAAACCAATATGTTTCTCTTACTGCTTCAGTTTATCATGTTCCTGATTTGTTTCTATCTATTGTTTTGTTGTTCAACATGCAATTGACCTCTTTTCATCATTGCTTCATCTAGTATGGTAATTATGTCTTGACTCATTAGAATTATCATGTTCTTATAAACTTGTAACCTGACTCAATATGACTCAATTCTGTTTTGATGCTTGTGTACTAGTAGCATAGTTCTGGTATGCCTTATTGATTTGTTACCCTAAGTTGCCCTGATGCTATGCTCAATCATGTTTAGCGCTTCTATGTCCTCCCTGCTGCTATGAAATCCTATACTATGTCATCTCCCAATCCCATGAACCCCCCTATGCACTTCTGATTCTGTGACTATGTTCTAATTAGCACTCCTGAATTCATGTCTCACTATTCACACTATTAGCAACCCCTTAATTGCAAGAGACTTGTGTTTATTATATGTGTATTATGTGTCCCCAGTCCCCAATTACCCCTGCGTGAAGGGTTGTTATTTGAGTATTGACGAACCTGTTTGGGCTCTGTGTTTGATCTGTTTTTCGTTTGATTTCACCACTCTTATCCAAATTATTTTACTGCTAAACAACTCTCATGTTTTATAAAACTACTATAACTAAATCCCTTCTTTCAAATACTGCTTTCCTATTTAAACCCTTTTCAAAACTATGTCAAGCACTCTCACTCTACTCTTAGGTCCTTAGGTTCTGCCCCTCCAATGTATGATTGCCTTGGGATTCCTGTGAGATCCCTCTGAACTCTGATGCACTGGAGCTGGCCCTTCCCACTGAACTTACTCAATTATGGTTATGAAATCTGGATGTGAGCACTTCCCGGGATCGCTTGAGGTCCTTATGGAACTTTGACACACCTCGAAATGAAAAGGCTATGAAATATTTGGCACTTGAGGTTCTGGGAATCTAGTCCTGTTTTTCAGGCTCCCTATAGTTTAACTCCTTCTTTTCCTTTATCTATCTATGTAATTTACTCAGCTGGTCTGTAATAATTATTTGTAAACAGATATTGAGGATGGCTAGTGAAGTGGGAAGGGTAGCAAGACAGTTCTGTTAACATCATCGGGTAGAAATCATGTTTTAAGCTTTACATTGTTTCTATCTACATTAGAATCCATGTTTTAGGACCAGCATGTTCATTCAAACCATGCCAAGCATGCACTAGATACCATGCTCCTAGGATTTCATGTTTACTGTTTCAACATCTGATCCATGCTTTATGTCTATCGCTTAGAAATCCTGCTCCTAGGACAACAAAAATGTTAATATAAACCTGTTACTCCTGTGCATTCAAAATCATGTCTCCATCACCCTATAACCCTTTGTGCATTTTAGAAATCATGCCTTTAGGAATTCTGTGTATCCTGAAATTATGTCTTAACCATCCTGCATTTATATGTGCATATTAGATATCCTGCTCTAGGATTTCGTTTACATCTGCTTAACCATGCTTAGTTTAACTACTGACTCACGAGAAAAGGTAGAAACATTGCCACATCTAATTGTGTTGCTCTTAATAAAACTAGTAGTAATCTCTGCATAATCGTATCACCTAGAACAAAATGCTTTTAGGTAAAACAACTTCTGAACTATTTTTTTAACAATTCTGGTAATTATTATGCACAATCCCACGCGTAGGCAAGCCTTAGGTAATCAATCTCTTTAAAGCTGGAACACTGATTGGTTGTGTTTACTATTTAAAGACACATGTTTTAAAATTAGTAGGAAAACTGATTAGGTCTTGCTTCTGGGTTTATAAAATTGAAACTGCATATCTTCTGTGTTTTGATATCCACTTAGACATCATGTTTTATGATCCTCCTTAATAATATTTCCCTTGTTTGTGTTTGAGACGTGTTGTTTACATGTAATATTTGTGGAGGTAAACCTGAGCCTCTTAATTGCTTCTTTCCTGCTAAATAAACTCGCTTAATAACCACTAAGGGGTGGGAAGGGTAGACATGGATATGATGAGCGGTGCACTAATGCCACGTGTAGCCCATCTTCTTAAGAGTGATTACCGGGCATTGTACTGATGTGATCCTATAGGATAAACAACGTAGGACCCTCCCCCGCCCTTATCCCTTACATATGTGTGCTTTGACTGCAAATCTTTTCAAAACCTTCATCTATTTACCTATGTGTTTATTGCTTATATTGCTATCTTTTCACAAAGTTTGTTTGGCCGAGAACCACAATTGTGGACTTCAAGGGGTGCCTAATACCTTCCCCTTGAAGTAATTTCAAGCCCTTATCCCATCTCTGGTTTATCTAATCTGTGTTTGTAAATAACCTTTAGTAGGTGCCCTAACGCACCTTAAAATCGTTAGGTGGCCACTCTTCAATTCCTTATCCCTTTTCCAAAAAGAAACGAGTTGTCCCAATAATGTCGAATACCCTGACCGATCCGAAAGGGGAGGAAAGAGGGAGGCGCGACAGTATGGCAACTCTGTTGGGTATTTATATAGGCTTTTACCATTTCAAACTGCTTTGTGAACTTGTCTTTACTTTGTTAATACTTGTGACCTTTCCAATTCCCCCTTTATGTGAAATTACTTGTTCATCTCTTTCAAGTAATTACTCCTTTCAGAATCAAAACTGACATGTTTCTTTTTGTTTTCCTTTGTAAATGCTTTTTCAATTATAATTGTTGTATTTACCGCTTTCATAACGTGCAAATACATGACAACATGTTTTTATTGCTCATTTATCGTTGCATAAATCATTCTCAACATCATATTCCACTCGTGCCTATACAAATCACATAGCAACGCTTGATGAGTGTTTGCGCCCTTCCATTTTATATCACTGCTAAATTCGGAAAGGCTTATTTGCGGTGAAACTAGTCGATCAATGGTGCAGTTGATGGTTCTGTGCCTTTCCCCCTCAAGTTGTCCGCTTGAGGGTACCAGTCTAAAACCCCATAGAAACCTAACTCTGTTATATTGTGCATGCATCATGGTCAAACCTAGCCGGGTTAACGTGTCGTCTTCGCGATAACCCTTTAAGACAGCCTTATCCAAAAGTCTACTGGGTTTTTCATAATCCCAACGGACGCAGTCACGTTCTGTGCATTTATTTGGAGAACTAAATGCATGCATGCTAATCATAAGTGTATAAATAGTCGAGTCTGGCGGGGGTAAGGGTCTAACATTATCTATTTTGTAGAAAATGAGGCATGAAGTCCTCAGGTTTGCCATGGTCCAAAGAATACCACCACTATTGCGTGGATTGGTAGGAAGACCTCTCACCCAATGACAAAGACCATGTGAAGAGGGTCCTCGGGAACTTGCCCTCTTTACTGGATATTCAACCAAACAACATGTTGATCGAAGAAGCCACTAGGTTCTGGGATAGAAAAAGGTCTGTGTTCCGTTTTGGCAACATAGAAATGACCCCTCTCTTGGAGGATATAGGGGGCTTTGCCGGATTACCTTGGGACATTCCAGGTTTGTTGGTACTGGAGAACCATGTCGCTAGGGGGTTCCTGAAAATGATGGTTTTGAAGAAGAATGGTGGTTTAGAGTGCCTGATAGAGTCCAACATACCTTTTGACTATCTCTATGAATGATAAGACCATAGCAAATCATATCGTATCTTCCACGACAATTTCTCTATTACTTCCTTGGGTCACATTCACCGCAGGGTTTTTGTGTTCGTCGTTTGCTTCCTGGGTATGATGGTGTTTCCAAGCAAAGGAGACCGGATTCACACTAGACTGTTATGGTATCCAAAACCTTAATGGAAGGGATCGAAGGGAAAACATATACCATTGTCCCTATGATCATAGCAGACATATACCGAGTCTTGGACCACTGCCCGAAGGGGGACAAACACTTTGAGGGTTGCAATCTGCTACTACAGGTTTGGTTATTGGAGCATCTCTAGAGAGGCCATTATCGTCAGGAATTTCCGCGTAGAGCGTGGAATGATCATATAGCCTTCCACCACCCTAAGAGGATGACCTAGATCCCTGATAGGTTTGCTCAACCGGAAAATGATACAGAATGGGCGCAGTTTTTTGATAATTTGACCGAGGACCAGGTTCAACGGATGTTCGAATGGTTCCCTACCAGTGAATTCATCATCATATCGAGGGATTGTCAGCACCTGATGTTGATTGGTTTAAGGGGCATATATCCCTATGTTCCCATTAGGGTCATGAGAGAGGTAGGTAGAAAGCAAGTTATACCGCGAGTCTCGAAAATGAGTCATTACAGGACAGATTTTCAGGACGACGATATCCCGTACAAATGTGAAGCTCAGCATCTATGGCATCTCAAGGTTATCGTAGAAAAGGACACCATCGAGCCCGACATATACCACACAGGGAATGTATGCTTTTACCTACCATGGTTGGAAGATAGCATAGCAGGGATAGTTGAGCCAGGCATCAGCAGAAACAGGGTCATAGACGAAGCGGCTGAGGCTCATGTGAAATACAATAATCTGCGCAAAAGGGTTCGTGAGATCTGTTTGCACAGAAGGGTTGTTATTTGAGTATTGCTGAACCTGTTTGGGCTCTGTGTTTGATCTGTTTTTCATTTGATTTCACTACTCTTATCCAAATTGTTTTACTGCTAAACAATTCTCTTATTTTATAAAACAACTGTAACTGAATCCCTTCTTTCAAATACTGCTTTCCTATTTAAACCCTTTTCAAAACTATGTTAATCACTCTCACTCTACTCTTAGGTCCTTAAGTTCTGCCCCTCCAGTGTATGACTGCCTTGGGATTCTTGTGAGATCCCTCTGAACTCTGATGCACTGGAGCTGGCCCATCCCTACTGCACTTACTCAATTATGGTTATGAAATCTAGGTGTGAGCACTGCCCGGAATCCCTTGAGGTCCTTAGGGAACTTTGACACACCTGGATATGAAAAGGCTATGAAACATTTGGCACTTGAGGTTCTGGGAATGTGGTCCTGTTTTTCAGGCTCTCTATAGTTTAACTTCTTCTTTTCATTTATCTATCTATGTAATTTACTCAGCTGGTCTGTAATAATTATTTGTAAACAGATATTGGGGATGGCTAGTGAAGTGGGGAGGGTAGCAAGACAGTTCTGTTAACATCATCGGGTGGAAATCATGTTTTAAGCTTTACATTGTTTCTATCTGCATTAGAATCCATGTTTTAGGACCAGCATGTTCATTCAAACCATGCCAAGCATGCACTAGATACCATGCTCCTAGGATTTCATGTTTACTGTTTCAACATCTCATCTATGTTTTATGTTTATCGCTTAGAAATCCTGCTCCTAGGACAACAAAAATGTTAACATAAACCTGTTACTCCTGTGCATTCAAAATCATGTCTCCATCACCCTATAACCCTTTGTGCATTTTAGAAATCATGCCTTTAGGAATTCTGTGTATCCTGAAATTATGTCTTAACCATCCTGCATTTATATGTGCATATTAGATATCCTGCTCTAGGATTTCGTTTACATCTGCTTAACCACGCCTAGTTTAACTACTGACTCACAAAAAAAGGTAGAAACATTGGCATATCTAATTGTCTTGATCTTAAGAAAACTAGTAGTAATATCTGCATAATCGTATCACCTAGAACAACATGCTTTTAGGTAAAATAACTTTTGAACTATTTTTTAATAATTCTAGTAATTATTATGCACAATCCCAAACTAGGAAAGTCTTAGGTAATCAATCTCTTTAAAAGCTGGAACACTGCTTGGTTGTGTTTACTGTTTAAAGACACAAGTTTTAAAATTAGTAGGCAAACTGATTAGGTCTTGCTTTTGGGTTTATAAAATTGAAACTACATATCTTCTGTGTTTTTATATTCACTTAGAATCATGTTTTAGGATCCTGGTTAATAATACTGCCCTTGTTTGTGTTTGAGACGTGCTATTTACATGCAATATTTGTGGAATTAAACCGGAGCCTCTTAATTCCTTCTTTCCTGTTTTTATCTGCTAAAGTCCTATTTGTTCTTGCTTGTCGCCTAGTATTTTCTCCTTTTAAACCTTAAGGGTCTGTCTAGAACTACCTATAGGTAGAGGTTCTAATCTCCTCCAGGACCATTAATAAGGGACGTGTAACAGCACACCTAGAGGTCGTTAAATAAACTCGCTTAATAACCACTAAGGGGCAGGAAGGGTAGACATGGATATGATGATCGGTGTGTTAATTCCACGTGTATCCCCTCTTCTGAGGAGTGATTACGGGCATTGTACTGATGTGATCCTATAGGATAAACAACCTAGGACCCTCTATCCCTTACATATGTGTGCTTGGACTGCAAATGTAACGACCCGACCGGTCGTTTTGAGCTCTAGCACGTCGTTCAGCAGTTTGAGGCTGTGAACAGCTTTGTTTCAGGTATTATGACTTGCAAGTTTGGTCGGAATTTAATTTCGAGAAGTTTAGAGTTGGTTTGGAAAGAAAATTCTCATTTCAGAAGCCTAAAGTTGGAGAAATTGACTAAGATTGGAATCTTGAGTTAAACGACCTCCGAATCAGGATTTAAAGGATCCAGCATATTTGTATGATGATTTCGGACTTGGTCGTATGTCCGGATCGAGTTTTGGATAACACGGGAGCGTTTTAGCGTATATTGTGGACGTCAGCATTTTTGAAGGAACTTCCTAAGTTTGGCTTGAAGCACACTTCAGTGTGATTGATGTCTGTTTAGGATTCCGAGCCTTGGAATAGCTGTGTATGGTGATTCTAGAGTTGGTAGCGCGATCGGAAGTGAATTTGGATGTCCGTAGGTCATTTTGAAGTCATTTGGCTAAAGATAGAAATTTGAAGGTTTTTGAGAAATCCGATCGGAAGTGGAAATTTTGATATCGGGGTCGGAATGCGATTCCGGAAGTTGGAGCAGGTCCGTAATGTCGAATATGACTTGTGAGAAAATTTTGGGGCCAATCAGACGTGATTTGATAGGTTTCGGAAACGGATGTAGAAGTTTGAAATTTCTAGGTTCATAAAGTTGGGATTTGGGTGCAATTTTTGGTTTCGATGTTGTTTGATGTTATTTGAGGCCTTGAGCAAGTCCGCATTATGTTTTGGAACAGGTTGGTATAATTGGACAGGGTCCCGGGAGCCTCGGGTGGATTCCAGGTGGTTAACGGATCAATATTTGAAGTTTGAAGAAGGCTGAAATTGTTGTCATCTGGTGTGACTGCACCTGCGAGGCTTTGGCCGCAAGTGCGGAGTCACAGGTGCGGCTATGGAACCACAGGTGCAAAGAAGTGGTAGTCTGGCTGGGAGCGCAGGTGCGATGATATTTTCACACATGCGAAGTCGCAGATGCGGGATATGTGGCGCAGGTGCGAAGTTGGTTTGAGCTGAGGAAAGCCGCAGATGCGGAGGTTTGGTCGCACCTGCGGAATTGTAGGTGCGAGAGTTTGATCGCAGGTGCGAAAAAGGGCCTGGGCAGAATGTCTTAAAATCGAGATTTGTTGGCCATTTATTCTTTGGTTTGGTCGATTTTGGAGGAGCTTCAAGATAGGGTTTTCAACAGGAATCACAAGGTAAGTAACTCCTTCATGTTTCTAGGTTAAATACAAGGTTATTACATGGAATTATACATGAAAATTGTGGAAAATTTTGGAAAATATTGAAGAAAACCTAGAAATGGTAATTTGGATTTTTAGCCACGAACTTGAGCATGGAATTTAGAGTAAATTGTATAATTGAACTAGTAAAGCTATGGGTAGAATTTACCTTCGAGAAATTTTGAATTTCCGGGCACGTGGGCCCGAGGGAATTTTGGTCAATTCACTAAGCGGGGTTGGGAAATTATATAATTTGGAATTGTTGCAAATATTAGAGTATATTTTCATCGGTTTGCCGTTATTTGGTTAGTATTGGAGCGTTGTGCGTCCGTTGGAGTCGTCGAAAGGGCTTGGAAGCCACTAAGTCTCCTTTCTAAATTTGTGAGAGGGAATTGTCCCCCTAGGTGAATTAATTAATCATGTGCTATTATCTTCGGGGGCTATGTACGCACGAGGTGACGGGAGTCCGTGCGTAGCTACTATTATGCCATGTCCGGGTAGTCTAGGACCCAGTAGCATGCCTTACATGTTGTACCTGTGATCCGGCCTGTAATATTAAGCCACTAATATAATCGAAATCGTAATTGATTATCTAAAGAAGACTAGAGTTCATTTTCTTAATCATCTAGAAAGAGAATTGATTCCTCCGTGGATAATTGTATACCTGATAGGGTTATATTATGGAATATCGTTAAACTTGGCAAATGAATTTCGAAACAAAGATTTAAAAGTTATATTTCATGTTATTTTAAGAAGAATTTTACCACTTTCCTGAGAAAAAACCGCTTTCTTGATAAAAATACGGATTTATTATGTGGATATGTGTACATATGAGCACTTGAGTCGCAGGTATGACTCACGAGCAGGCTAGCCTTATTATTTGTATGTATAACCGCGTCGCATGATTGATTCACGAGCGGGGAAGATAGATGCATCTATGGTTCAAGCCGTTCGACCCTCGGCAGTGCACAGTTTATTATTGTTGGTCCGCGCCGTTCGACCCTCGCCATTCCTTGCATATGATATTTACTGCGTATTTGCTATGATTTTGCCTGATTACTGGCTTGAAATTTTAAGATGTCAACTGAAATGACAGAGATTTAAAGTTATTAAAGATTTTTGGAAGAAGTTGTTCCTTCCGGTTGAATATTTGTTATTTGATCAAATCACCCATGTTGATTAATTGTTATTAATATGACGAAGATTTAAAGTGTTAAATGTGGAAAGAGTTGATATTATTTATTCTTGAACTTAATAAATTGCATATTATAAGCATGCTTAGCGTCACACTTGAATATAGTAAATTGACCTTTAGCAAGTGTCTAATTTGACCTCTCGTCACTACCTCTCTGAGGTTAGGCGGGCGACATACTGAGTACACGTTGTTTTCGTACTCATGCTACACTTGTTGTGCATTTTTATTGCACAGGTAATTTCATAGCGATGTGGAGGATTTGGAGACTTAGGCGAGCTGCATCATCCGGAGGCGATCTGCAGCTGACATAGTCTCCCTCATACTGTATTACATTATTTTCATTTCCTTGTCCACTTGTATTTCAGACAAGCTTTGTAGAAATTATAAAATTCTTAGAAATTGCTCATGTACTTGTGACACCGGGTTCCGGGATGTGTTGGGATGTATTTGTTAAAATAGGACTATTTAAACCATTGTATTTACTTAACGGATTTTATGTAGTTATTATGTAATAAGTGAAAGGTAATGTTTTTCATAAATGCTAAAACAGGAAATTATTTCAATTAATTAATGATTAGCTTGCTTGACAATGATGTCCGACGCCATCACGACCTTATGGATTTTGGGTCGTGATTACATGGTATCAGAGCTCTAGGTTCCCTTAGATCTCACGTGTCATGAGCAAGTCTAGTAGAGTCTTGCGGATCGGTACAGAGACGTCTGTACTTATCTTCGAGAGGCTACAGGGCTGTTAGGAGTACTTCCCTTCTTGATTCCTCATCGTACGATTTGATTCCTTTTAGGCTTATACCTATGTTTATTCCTACTCAATCTTACGCGTCGCGAGCGCTTTCTATGAATCAGGAAATTTGAGGAATTGAAATGGTGCTACGGATGTAATTCGAGATATTTCCATATGTAATTGGTTAGGGCTGTTGTTATGGCCCTGCAAAAGGATAATATTTTGTTTCAGCTCAGTAGCTGTGTTTCTGAGAGACTTAAGGCTATGCTCAGGTAGTGATGATTCTTGCTATTAGTTATCGCGCGATGTTGATATGATGATAGAATGCTTGCCCGTATGTTGGGGGTGATGAATGGTTTGAAGGGAGGTCTTCTCAGAGTGTAATTTTGAGATTTCGGTATTTTAGTTCCGGCAGGGGAAAGGCATTTGGATTATGAATGGTCTGGTTGGGGTTGATAATGTAGTAAGACTTGGTGTCTTCAAGTGAGGTGGGATAGCACCTGTGACGTGAAGTCGTCGTCATTGATCAAATGGAATGTGTTAAGTTTGTCGGTGCTACGGTTTCTTCGGTTGCGTGGGGTCAGAGTATTGAGAAGAAGTATTGAAGAATGCGGTTGGCAGATACCATGAGGTGCGATGGTTCAGTACCAAATAAGTGTTGATAATGAAGGAAGCTAGAGAAAGATGATCTTCGAAAAGTTTGAAGTCGTGGTGATCTGCTAGTTTGAGAGCTACAGAGAATGATCCTGAAGTGAGGCTAGGCGGTGGTTCCATTTATAGGAGGCTAGGTGTAAGAAGCGGAAGTCGAGCAGTCACTAAGTGGGGGAGCGACAACATAGCTTGGAATTTGAAGATATTATCGCGCATTTAATGGATGTCTATGAAGAGCGGACGGACTAGTAAAGTTGGTAAATGAAGTAGGGCGTAGGATGGGGTATTGAAGTCGCAGAGAGCATGCATTTCAGCGTCGTTGGAAGGTGTCCGCGGGTGATTTCCACAGGTGGGTTATCTCCTGTGAATAGGTTAGTGGTGGCATGGTTGGCAGGTCTCTGTGAGGGGTTCTAGTGGCTATTCGGTAGGAGGATATGTGTGAATAATGCTAGAGAATTTGAGTATTTAGGGAGTGCTAGCAAGAGAATATGGAATAATGGGCAGATTAGTTGAGCAAGATCGTGTTATCAATAGAGAAAGGATCTCGGTAGGGTCTAGAGTAGTGCAAGGAGTAGCTTCAGGCTAAGTGGGGGAGTCCCACAATCTGAAGTTGGGTTGCAGAATTGTGTTATCATAGGGTTGCAGATTGTCGACGTGTTGGCAAGTTATTACAACTAAGGGAAATGATTAAAATGGTGATTGTGCGTGGAATTTGATGAATGTGTGAAAGAGTTGGCCCTATCAGTCTAGGGTTAGGCTTTGGAAGATTCAGAATTTTACTTAAGGCATAGGTGAGTTGTCAGGGTAGTGACTCAGTCACGTGCTTCAAGGAAAAGGGTGTTCATATGCTAGAAGAGCCTTGGAGTTGATTGTATTCGGGGCCAGTCAGAGTGGGTGACTCTCAATAGCGGTCCTAGTGAGTTCAAAAGTTAAGAATGCGATGTTTAAAGAGTTTCAGGCAGCAGTATGATCGAGAATCAAGCTTTTGCAGAGTAATTTCTGAGAAAAAGGAAGATGGTTGAAATGTTCTATGATATGTTTCAGCGTGCAGGATAGTATTTGAGGGGTGAGAGAAATAAACTTCGGATTGTAGAAAGATTATCAAGAGGGTACGAGACGGGTTGCAGGATTTAGGAAGCATAGTCTCGTGAATCAAGGTCACTCAGGATGAGTGAGGGTTGAGTTTGCTATGGGTTGAAGGAAGTTGCTATTATTCCTGAGGCAATTGAAGATGATTAAAAGAAAATAGATTGATTAGCCATGGTTGAAATGGCACATTTAAGGCAGTGATCAGTTCCTTCGATGTAATTTAAGTTATGCATATGGTTTGTGCCGGTGTGTGCAGGTCTTGTCGACCGTCGTAATAGATTTCATGTGGGAGCATTCGAGTGCTATGGCCTGTCAGTTGTAGGTGGATCCCAGAAGGGTTATGGTGGTATAGACTACTACTTAAGGATTAGCATGTTGGGTGATTATGGGAATTCACTCGTGTGTTGAGAGGGTACTCTTGAATTGAGTTAAGTAAAAGGTTTCTATATGATGGAGTGTTCACCCTATTGGTGGTTCAGAAGTTATGATGGAATTCTTGCGCTACCTCATATGGGAATGTTAGGTGCGGTAAGCAGTATGTAACTGGGAGTAAGAATCGAGATTGCGATTCGGTGTTAATAAGGATGTCATGAGCTCAGAAGAGCAAGAAAAAGTGATTTGAAAGTTCAGAGTAAGTTGGTGTTATCTTCAGTGTCACCTGAGATTGATATTCGGTGGAAAAGGCTTTGTACCCTAGTTATGGGTTCTTGATTTGTCTTCCAGCATAGTATGGCCAGTGGTGGATGTGCAGACTTGCTACCTTGTGTGGAAGGTCGTGGGAGCGTAACCCCGAGAAAATTGTATAAGTGTGACATGTAGTCACCTGATTGATTGAAGACTTAGACCAAGTATAAGGAAGTGCAATATTGCTTAATTGAGAATTTATGCCTGGAAGGCGTTCAGTTAATTTGGTTGTGGATTGTGGGGTGTTTGTCCCGGCTATGATGGTTGTTCTTGCGTATTCTGAGAGAAAGTGGGTTAATATGGACTCAGGTAAAAGCTATTATCTTAGTTTGGTGCGAGCAAGGTAGACTCGATGTTTGTGGATGGATTTAAATATGATTATGGGCTCCGTATGAGCCAGTCATGTTCATGTCCGTAAATCGCTTTTTCATGGAAAGGTATTAGAACAGCAGATGTTTTTCCGTCTTCGTCAAATTCATGTGATAATATGATTGTGCCATGTGAGTTGTGAAATGACTTGATAATTTCCTATGTGTGGAAGTCTCGCGTAGTGGGGATGTTATGTGAGCAGGATAGCTCTTGAAATCCAGAGTGTATATACATATATATATATATATATATATATCGCACCTCAGTTGTGCTTGAGTTTTGTAGCATACGACTCAGTCTCCCCAGGATGGTATTATGCAATTAGCATGCTTATGATCGATATTCAGTAATTTGTAATAGTGAGCAAATCAGATCTATCTATATATATATATATATATATATATATATATATATATATATATATATATATATATATATATATATATATATATATATATATATATATATATATATATTCTTATGTAAATTTTATATGTGGATCAGGTGGCACGTCACCACGGGTATGTTATCCGGATCGGGTTGCACGCCGCAACAGTGTGATGACGAGTAAGGTTCCTATATTTATTCTTTCTTATGTTCTACTTCCTATTTTCTGAGAAAAGTTCATATTAGTTACGTGAGTTGAATAGTCCCTTCCTGAATCATTTCTTATTATCATGTTCGAATTATGGCCTATTGGCGTGATGTGGTATCATGTGAGGTTGTTGGTCATGTTTGGGGTGATTTGTTGTCTGAGCAGTTCATACTGGGTGAGACGAGATTATCGGATCAGGGATCAGTGCGATAATTTTATGTGAAGTATATATTAAAGGACAAATACCATTATTCAGGTTCATAATGAGGCGATGATTCTAGTCAAGATGAGATATTCAATGATTTGTTAACTCTAAAGTTGGGTATGAATTTCTACACATCTCCTCTGTTATGGTGGTCTCGTCAGCATTATAACAGGATGTATGTATATATATCATGAGGTACATTGGGAGCATCAGATTCGTGGAATTTTGGCTATTAAGGTTCAGGGAACGTCATTGTGGTTAGATGATGAATTTTGCGATGCATGGAGCTAATTCAGCAAAGGGATGCAGTCATGTTCTTGTATATCGTGTGGTGGTTGATACAGTGTTTATATATTGGAACTAGGCCTGGCAGAGAAATTTCAGGTATTGGAACTAGGTTTTGAGTTTATTATATGGATAAAAGAAGAAATCTTCATATTTGATAGAGTTAATTTACTCAACTGGGTTGTAGTAGCACGGACAGGTGCACGAGGTGTTAAACAGTGATTTCGATAACTCCAGAGAAGTTCTTGGCACGTACGAGAACGGACGTCTATTTAAGTGGGGGAGAATGTAACGACCCGGCCGGTCGTTTTGAGCTCTAGCGCGTCGTTCAGCGGTTTGAGGCCGTGAGTAGCTTCGTTTCAGATATTATGACTTCTAGGTGTGGTCGGAATTGAATTTCGGGAAGTTTAGAGTTGGTTTGGAAAGAAAATTCTCATTTCAGAAGTCTCAAGTTAGAGAAATTGACAAAGATTGAAATCTTGAGTAAACGAACTCCGAATCAGGATTTGAATATTCCAACAGGTTCGTATGATGATTTCGGACTTGGGCGTATGTCCGGATCAGATTTTGGATAAACCTGGAGCGTTTTGGTGTATATTGTGGAAGTCAACATTTTTGAAGGAATTTTCTAAGTTTGGCTTGAAGCGCATTTCAGTGTGATTGATGGCCTATTGACGTGATGTGGTATCATGTGAGGCTGTTGGTCATGTTTGGGGTGATTTTTTATCTGAGCAGTTCACACTGGGTGAGACGAGATTATCGGATCAGGGATCAGCGCGATAAGGTTATGTGAAGTATATATTAAAGGACAAATACCATTATTCAGGTTCATAATGAGGCGATGATTCTAGTCAAGATGAGATATTCAATGATTTGTTAACTCTACAGTTGGGTATGAATTTCTACACATCTCCTCTGTTGTCTCGTCGGCATTATAACAGGATGTATGTATATATATCATGAGGTGCATTGGGAGCATCAGATTCGTGGAATTTTGGCTATTAAGGTTCAGGGAACGTCATTGTGGTTAGATGATGAATTTTGCGGTGCATGGAGCTAATTCAGCAAAGGGATGCAGTCATGTTCTGGTATATCGTGTGGTGGTTGATACGGTGTTTATATATTGGAACTAGGCCTGGCAGAGAAATTTCAGGTATTGGAACTAGGTTCTGAGTTTATTATATGGATAAAAGAAGAAATCTTCAGATTTGATAAAGCTAATTTACTCAACTTGATTGTGGTAGCACGGGCAGGCGAACGAGGTGTTAAACAGTGATTTCTGATAACTCTAGAGAAATTCTTGGCACGTTCGAGGACGAACGTCTATTTAAGTGGGGGAGAATATAACGACCCGACCGGTCGTTTTGAGCTCTAGCGCGTCATTCAACAGTTTGAGGCCGTGACCAGCTTCGTTTCAGGTATTATGACTTGTAGGTGTGGTCGGAATTGAATTTCGGGAAGTTTAGAGTTGGTTTGGAAATAAAATACTCATTGTAGAAGCCTCAAGTTGGAGAAATTGACAAAGATTGGAATCTTGAGTAAACGAACTCCGAATCAAGATTTGAATGTTCCAACAGGTTCATATTATAATTTTGGACTTGGGCGTATGTCCGGATCGGGTTTTGGATAACCCTGGAGCATTTCGGTGTATATTGTGGAAGTCAGCATTTTTGAAGGAATTCCTTAAGTTTGGCTTGAAGCGCATTTTAGTTTGATTGATGGCCTATTGGCGTGATGTGGTATCATGTGAGCTTGTTCGTGATGTTTTGGGTGATTTGTTGTCTGAGCAGTTCATACTGGGTGAGACGAGATTATCGGATCAGGGACCAATGCGATAAGGTTATGTGAAGTATATATTAAAGGACAAATACCATTATTCAGGTTCATAATGAGGCGATAATTCTAGTCAAGATGAGATATTCAATGATTTGTTAACTCTGCAGTTGGGTGTGAATTTCTACACATCTCCTCCGTTGTGGTGGTCTCGTCAGCATTATAACAGGATTATGTATATATATCATGAGGTGCACTGGGAGCATCAGATTCGTAGAATTTTGGCTATTAAGGTTCAGGGAACGTCATTGTGGTTAGATGATGAATTTTGCGGTGCATAGAGCTAATTCAGCAAAGGGATGCAGTCATGTTCAGGTATATCGTGTAGTGGTTGATACGGTGTTTATATATTGGAACTAGGCCTGGCAGAGAAATTTCAGGTATTGGAACTAGGTTCTGTGCTTATTATATGGATAAAAGAAAAAATCTTCAGATTTGATCAAGCTAATTTACTCAACTGGGTTGTGGTAGCACGGGAAGGTGCACGAGGTGTTAAACAGTGATTTCAAATAACTCCAGAGAAGTTCTTGGAACGTTCGAGGACGAACGTCTATTTAAGTGGGGAAGAATGTAACGACCCGACCGGTCGTTTTGAGCTCTTGCGCGTCGTTCAGTAGTTTGAGGCCGTGAGCATCTTCGTTTCAGGTATTATGACTTGTAGGTGTTGTCGGAATTGAATTTCAGGAAGTTTAGTGTTGGTTTGGAAAGAAAATTCTCATTTCAGAAGTCTCAAGTTAGAGAAATTGACAAAGATTGAAATCTTGAGTAAACGAACTCCGAATCAGGATTTGAATATTCCAGCAGGTTCGTATGATGATTTCGTACTTGAGCGTATGTCTGGATTGGGTTTTGGATAACCCGGGAGCGTTTCGGCGTATATTGTGGAAGTCAGCATTTTTGAAGGAATTTCCTAAGTTTGGCTTGAAGCGAATTTCAGTGTGATTGATGGCCTATTGGCGTGATGTGGTATCATGTGAGGCTGTTGGTCATGTTTGGGGTGATTTGGTGTCTGAGCAGTTCATACTGGATGAGACGAGATTATCAGATCAGGGATCAGTGCGATAAGGTTATATGAAGTATATATTACAGCACAAATACCATTATTCTGGTTCATAATGAGGCGATGATTCTAGTCAAGACGAGAATGATTTGTTAACTCTGCAGTTGGGTGTGAATTTCTACACATCTCCTCCGTTATGGTGGTCTCGTCAGCATTATAACAGGATTTATGTATATATATCATGAGGTGCATTGGGAGCATCAGATACGTGGAATTTTGGCTGTTAAGGTTCAGGGAACGTCATTGTGGTTAGATGATGAATTATTTGGTGCATGGAGCTAATTCAGCAAAGGGATGCAGTCATGTTCTGGTATATTGTGTAGTGGTTGATACGGTTTTTATATATTGGAACTAGGCTTGGCAGAGAAATTTCATGTATTGGAACTAGGTTCTGAGTTTATTATATGGATAAAAGAAGATATCTTCAGATTTGATCAAGCTAATTTACTCAATTGGGTTGTGGTAGCACGGGCAGGTGCACGAGGTGTTAAACAGTGATTGGTGAAAACTCCAGAGAAGTTCTTGGCACGTTCGAGTACGAACGTCTATTTAAGTGGGGGAGAACGTAACGACCCGATCGGTCGTTTTGAGCTCTAGCGTGTCGTTCAGCGGTTTGAGGCCGTGAGCAACTTTGTTTCAAGTATTATGACTTGTAGGTTTGGTCGGAATCGAGTTTCGGGAAGTTTAGAGTTGGTTTGTAAAGAAAATTCTCACTTTAGAAGCCTCAAGTTGGAGAAATTGACAAAGATTGGAATCTTGAGTAAACGAACTCTGAATCTGGATTTGAACGTTCCAGCATGTTCGTATGATGATTCCAGACTTGGGCGGTAGTCCGGATCGGGTTTTGGATAACCGTGAAGCGTTTCGGTGTATATTGTGGAAGTCAGCATTTTTGAAGGAATTTCCTAAGTTTGGCTTGAAGCGCATTTCAGTGTGATTGATGGCCTATTGGCGTGATGTGGTATCATGTGAGCTGTTGGTCTTGGTTGGGTGATTTGGTGTCTGAGCAGTTCATACTGGGTGAGACGAGATTATCGGATCAGGGATCAGTGCGATAAGGTTATGTGAAGTATATATTAAAGGACAAATACCATTATTCAGGTTCATAATGAGGCGATGATTCTAGTCAAGATGAGATATTCAATTATTTGTTAACTCTGCAGTTGGATGTGAATTTCTACACATCTCCTCCGTTGTCGTGGTCTCGTCAGCATTATTACAGGATTTATGTATATATATATCATGAGGTGCATTGGGAGCATCAGATTCGTGGATATTTGGCTATTAAGGTTCAGGGAACGTCATTGTGGTTAGATGATGAATTTTGTGGTGCATTGNCGGTGTTTATATATTGGAACTAGGCCTGGCAGAGAAATTTCAGGTATTGGAACTAGGTTCTGAGCTTATTATATGGATAAAAGAAGATATCTTCAGATTTGATCAAGCTAATATACTCAATTGGGTTGTGGTAGCACGGGCAGGTGCACGAGGCGTTAAACAGTGATTTCTGAAAACTCCAGAGAAGTTCTTGGCACGTTCGAGTACGAACGTCTATTTAAGTGGGGGAGAATGTAACGACCCGATCGGTCGTTTTGAGCCCTAGCGCGTCGTTCAGCGGTTTGAGGCCGTGAGCAGCTTTGTTTCAAGTATTATGACTTGTAGGTTTGGTCGGAATCGAATTTCGGGAAGTTTAGAGTTGGTTTGTAAAGAAAATTCTCATTTCAGAAGCCTCAAGTTGGAGAAATTGACAAAGATTGGAATCTTGAGTAAACGAACTCTGAATCTGGATTTGAACGTTCCAACAGGTTCGTATGATGATTTCAGACTTGGGCGGTTGTCCGGATCGGGTTTTGGATAACCCTGGAGCGTTTCGGTGTATATTGTGGAAGTCAGCATTTTTGAA